>PVKA01013647.1:0-54435 GCA_004027165.1 Ctenomys sociabilis | reverse complement strand
TTTTAAGCAGGCACTTTAATCTATTTGGCCCGCCCCGCTTCACCTTCTGACCTCTCATCTTTTAGTCAGTCTATGTTCCTTACATTCCCCGCTGCCCCCACTCCCCTTACAACCAGTTTCTTTTTCCCTTCAGGGTGCCCCTCCCCCTGCTATCCATCAAGCTAAAGTCAAGACAACAGCCCACTGAGCGAGCAAACACACCGCCCTTTCCAGTTGAGCCTGCTGCTCCCCTTCCCCGCCCCAAGCCACCTCTATGGTCTGCACAGCCCCAACAAGCAATACAGCTTCTCTCACTGCCAGTCCCCAAGACCAAGACTTTCACACTGTCAGTGCTGTGCGTAATCCTTATACTTTTCGCAGTTTACTTTCTCCCACTCAAACCTGATATGCGATATTATACCTAAACATATATAAACCATAAATAAGAGGTTTCTATCTTTTCCAAATTCTTCTTATAACAGATCACTACTAAGTGACCTACAAAAGTTCTGACGAGTCACTCATAATTACCAACCTTAAAAGGTCATCATATTTTAAGCTGGCCAGACATATATTTGGGTGCATTCTCATTTTATAAAGATGTCTGTGTGTCCTGTGTGTACTTGTTTGTTTTCATGTCATTCTGTAAACAGTCGTTCCTTTTTATTTGAGCTCTAAAATGTAGACTTAAAAGTCCTGTGTTACCAGCTGGTCTAACTGATATCAAAATCAATTTATAATTAAATAAAAATCATTGAAATTGGGAGAAATTATTAACAGGACTCTTGCTTGGTAGATAAAGGGTGGCCAAACTTTGTTCATTAATGAAGAGCCCCCAACAATCTCCTTAAAAGACACCCCCAACAATTTTGTCCTTGATTAAAACAAAGTGTTTTCAAAAATTGAAATAAGGTATTCTAATAAAGGACGCTCAACATATTAAATATATTCATGCCTTCCAAATGTACAGTATTCTACAATGTAAATTTTCTTTCAGATTTAAACATATGCCTTTCTCTTATGTTCCAGGTATTTATAAAAAGTTCATATCAAGCCAACATGCGCTCATCATTCAAATGATAATTTTCTTTTTTTAATTTCTAAATTCATTTTAATGAGAAAAAAGATAAAATATCAATGAAGCAATTTCAAAACAGATTAGTGGGGTGGATATAATAATTAATACATTGTATATTGTTGTCTTCATAGTAGTTATTCAGAAGTCAATATGCAGACATGATATCTAGTCTACACAATGTTAGTACGAACCTTTATTCTCATTGAATTAAGAGAAAGTAGCTGTATATCTATCCTAACTCTTGTGTCTACTTGTAAATAAAGGACCATTTTGTTGTGAAAAAAGAAAATAAGTTATTATTTTCTAACTAAAACTTATATTACGTGTACCCTGCGTATGTGCCATTATACTTTAGTTTTTGTCAAAACAAAATGGGGATTTCATGACCTGTTATGACTGCTATGCTGCACTACTATATATATGACTACTGATGTCAAATGCTCTCTACAAACTTACATAACTGTTGTCTGTTAATGTTCTACAGGGATTTAATGGCTAAAATGTCCATAATTGATAAGAAATAACAGTTCTCTGGTTACACTTTAAATTTCAAGTTATTTCATACTCAGATAAGATTCTAGTAGTCAAATATTTTGCTACAAACTAAGAATACTAATATAGATCCAGATTTTCCCAAAACATAATTGTTATTAATTCCTATTTTATATCCCTATCTACTGACATTCATGCCAGGCTAAAAAAGCACATCTCAGCTCTCAAACTCCACAGGAAAACTTACTTAATCTAACTTTATACATCTTCAGTAACAGAGACCAAAATTAACTATACACACTGCCAACTTTTGGCTGTGACACTCGAGACTCGCATCAAAACGGGACCTTAACAAGGTAATGCTGAGCCTAAACAACTCTGCCACCCAGGCCTACCTGGGTGGTTTCATGTGTGGCAAAGAAGGATTCTTGGCATGGGCCTGCCCCAACCTGCAGCCATCACTGGGACATCTACAAGCTCGAGGGTCACTGGAAATGCAACTGCCCTGTCTGCCAGAGAGTGGGGAAGTCATCCAATTCCCCGCCCTCACAGAAAACCTTGTTATAGCCAGATCCATATACTTTACCTGGTTGATCTTGCTGATGAAGAGTAACAACAGAGCTCTGGTCCCATGACCCACATCAAGGTACCTTTGTCAGAGTCCAGAGTCCCACTGGACATCTCAGGTAAAAAAAAAAAAAAAAATTCTTGCTTATATAGAGACCACATATAATGTTCCTCCTGAGTTCTAAAATCATCATATTAGCTCTCCAGTTTCCATAGTGTGTGTTGATGGCCAACCTACATGACCCCTTCAGACTGGCCCATTCCCTGCTAACTTCACACACTGTTCTTCACTCATAATTTCCTGTGATGCCAACCTGTCCTATGCCTCTAATGGGGAAAGAATTTCCTTTCAAAAGCTCCACTTCTCTCTCTCTCCACAGTATATATTCTGTACACCCAACCTCAGTATACAGCCAGCTCCTCCCCCCTTCTTCCCTTGTTGACCATATAGTCTGAGACACTTCCAGTTTCACTCGCACCACACATGCTGTTCCTATATTAATGTGCCTCAGAGATCCCACAGTGTTTCCCTACATTCCCCAGTACCTAGTAGCCCCCAAACATCAAAAGAGACTCAAGCACATTTGCCTTCCTCAACATTCCCTTACACCCAAAATACCAAGTCCTTTTGCCTTCACATGGACTGATACAGACACTCTCTGATCTCAACAGCTCACATAGACAGTCCTACCTCAGAGGTTCAGAGATAGTCCTCACTTCTTTATTTGCTGTTAATCTGGAAACCCTTGACCTTGAGCCCAGCCTGTTCCTCCAGTATTTAGACGACCTTCTCTTTTGCTCTCCCTCTTAGGCCCTAGCCCTGTGACACACAACTACTCTTCTCAATTTTCTGTCAGGGTGAGGTTACAGGCTCTCTCCCTCCCAAGCTCAGATAGGCTCACCAAAGGTCAAGTATTTAAGACTCACCCTCACTCCCACTATTCATAGAATCACTTCTGACCACAAAGCCCCTCTTCATGACCTTCAGGTGCCCACTGCAAAACAGCAAGTTCTCTCCTTCCTTGATTTGGCTAATTTCTTCCACCTCTGGGGTCCCAACTTTGCTCCCCAAGCACAGCCTCCCTATAAGATATCAAAAGTTCCTTGTTAAAAGCCCCTTGACCCCACTGCTCCTATGCATTCCTCCTCTCTCTACTTAGCTTCTCATTCACAAGTTCACACACTGCTCTCTCAGGGCAAACTGCCTGTCCTCCTAGCACCTAACTCTTAATTTATTTTTATGGTAAGCATGCATTCCTATTCCCACTTATTACTATATATTCTAAAGGAAACAAGTGCAACCCAGAACCCAGGCCAGGTGTGCGAGTGAAACAGGCTGGGGCCCACCGGATCCTCATTTAAGCCAGAGCCCAGGAACAGCATGGAACCTGCAGTAGAACTCCCTGTAAAGAGGCTAGGGGGCACAACCCACCCAGCTGATTCAGGAGCAGAACATTTTTCTTTCTTTTTGTGGAACTGGGGATTGAACTCAGGCCCTTGTGTTTGCCAGGGAAGCACTTATTCCACTGAGCCATCTCCCCTGTCTGAGAAGAGAACATCTTGCCAGAGTGGCACAGAGAGTTCAACTCCAAGGGCTGCAACAGGAAAAAGTGGAGCACAGCAACTAGATCCAAGCCACACCCACTTGGATGAGTTTGAACTTGGTGGATCCAGTCCTGGTGCTAAGGTAATAACTCTATCCAAGCTTTACACCAAAGGACAGAAGATAGTGCTGTAGAAAATAACAAAGAGAAGGAACAAAATGTAGTCTCAGGTCCTGAACCCACCTAGAACAAATGCGGAAGACATTAGTGTAGAAGAAATTGGAAATCACATGCCTGAAATCTCTAAATTAATAGCATGTGAAGCAAAGAAACAACTGAAGAAAGGTATAGAGGAAATCAGATCAGAAAGAATTTCTCATGTAAAAAAATAAATGATAACTATAATGAAAGAAATACTAAGTGCTTCTAAAGAAGACAATGATAAAAATAGAGCAGAATATAAAAATAGAATGTATGAAGCAGATTCAAAGTGATATACAGGAATTTAAAGCCTCAATCACAAGCTGGAAAACCATTTGAATGAAAGTGAGAATAGACTTTCAGACCTTAAAACATCATTATACCTAGTGAAAAAGTATGAAAAGATCTCTTAAAAACAACTAGGATACAGGAAAAAATAATTCTGAACATGAGACTAATAGACTAATAGGCATCAGTGAGAAGGAAGGAGTCAATACAAGTGATATAAAAAGAATATGGATGCAAGTAATAGCAGAAGACTTCCCAAATACTGGGAAACTATCTGACGTTCATGTAACCGAAACATATAGAACTCCAAATAACATCAACCCATTAAAAATACACCGAAACATATAATAATTAAGATCCCAGAAATTCAGCACAGGAACAATATTCTAAAAGCCACTAAGGAAAAGAAAGAGATCATGTTTAAAGGTAAATCCATCAGGATACCAGCAGGAAATCACATGCCTGAAATATCTAAAATAATAGCATGTGAAGCAAAGAAACAACTGCAGAAAGGTATAGAGGAAATCAGATCAGAAAGAATTTCTCATGTAAAAAAATAAATGATAACTATAGTGAAAGAAATACTAAGTGCTTCTAAAGAAGACAAGACCAGCAGGTTTCTTTTCACAAACCATCAAGGCAAGAAGAGCATGGAGCAAAGTACTTCAAGTATTACAAGAAAACAAATTGCAACCCAGACTGCTATACCCGGCAAAACTCCCTTTCAAGTGTGAAGAGAAGTGAAATACTTCCATGACAAAGAACGACTTAAGAATTTCATGATGACAAAGCCAAACCTACACAGACTACTAAAAGAGGTTCTAGAGAGGAAGCAAAATGACCACAACTCCATGAATGAGAATGGAAAGAACCCACCAAATAGGGCAAATAATTAAACACAGGAGAATAAGAGGTATACAAAGCAATGTTTCAGTTATTCTTTTCTTTACAGCAGCAAGAAATTTTCCATCAGCATACTCTACAAATGGATTTCTCTTGTACCTTATGGGTCATGATTCTGTCTGGGTCTACAGGGTAAATATCAAGGAAATAGCACTAGCTCAGTCCCACAGGTGACACCTGGCCACCAATAAGTGTTATGGATGTTAACCATGTCCACAACACACTAGGACTTTGTGCAATACCCTATCCCGAAACTGTTAGAAGTGCTGGTCATTTATTTGTCATTTCACTATTTATCTTATGTTTTATTCTTAGTAATTCTTTACTATTATGAAAACTTTTTCTTAAGTTCAATTGTTTTGAAACATTTAATTTTTAATTAATTAGTATTTAATTTTCTGAATGTTGCTTAATCTTTATTTTTGTTTTAATATTTATACTGTATATTTGACTTACAATCTTTTCAAAAGACATGGTATGATATTTTCTCCTAGTATTAGAAACTTTGAAAAGTATATTTTTATTTTCTATTGACTTTATATTACTTTTCCCTGTCTTTTATACACACACACGAAAAAGATATGTGTATAACTCAACATAAGATTGATACTGTTTCATAGAAATCTTTAATAACCTTTTAAATGGGTTCATCTAATATATTTTACATAGTCCTGCATAGCTATCATTTTGAGAGCTTTTTATTCTTCATCTAGGAGTAAACAGCAACTTCTCCTGCCTTCTGATATATGCTCCTTGTTATTTCCTGTATCCTATGTCTGGAGGTATTAGAATATTTTGAGTTTGTGTAACTGGAAAATATTTTACTTGTAGTTTCCAAGTGTATGTTTGTTAAGTATAAAATTCAAGGAGGAAAGATCTGCTTTTTTCTTTTCCTGTATTTCAGCCCTTTAATTAGTCTAGTTTCTTACACATTTGGTCTTGTTTTTTCTTTCTAATGTGGAATAAGATGCTATTTAATTTTGTTCTTCCATAGGTAATTTTTTTATGTATATGCTTTAATGATTTTTTCTTTATAATAAGTTTTGGACAATTTCATTTTTGTGTATCTGGGTATGATTTTATTCAAATTTCTTGTGCAAAAGGATCATTTTTCTTGGAAATGTGGTGTTATAAGTTCAACTAAATTCAGAAATTTCAAATCCTTAAATATTTATTGCCTACCTCTTTCTACTTTGAGAATTCTAATTATATGAATATGTGTCTTGATTTTGACACAGAGTGAACTATTATATTATATGTAAATTCTTCATTTTCATTTTGGACAATTTTTGTTATATTCATTTAAGTTTGTAAATAATTTATTTACAATGTGCAATCTATTATTAATCTCATGCGATATATTAATTTCAGAAATATTTCTCTGAAAATCATTCTGTCTGTATCTTATATTTTTCACATTTTAGTATTTATCTACAATTTTTAATATGATATGTAATTATTGATTTTCAATAAAGTTAATGACAAAATAAATAAATAAATAAATAAAGTTTCCATTGAATAAATTATGGGAGAAACATTTATCTTGTGCCATTGAATGTTGAATGTGTTTGACTTTTCATTTGTACAGGAGCTCACATCTAAGAGTTTGCTTTAGTATCTAGAGAGACGTGGGACTTGGACTTTTCAGCAATTTTGATAACTTCTACAGATGTACTGAAATGCCTTCTGCATAAGGGGATGGGCATGAGTCTTTGGGGGGCTAGGGGTTGTGTCTGGATGTCCCACCAAAAGTTTCATGCAGTCATGGGCACAGGCTTCTAGAGTTTGTGATTGAGATTCATTGTCTAGTATTGGGATGATGGGTGTGAGTACTACGCCCACCCTAGGGTAAGCAGCCTACACGAAATATAAGGAAAGAAAGTTTTCCCTTGTGCTGTTCCCTTTTGACTCTTGTTGCTCTTTGAGTTTTCTGCTGCCAGGAACTGTTGTTCCTTTGCCATGCCACTCTGCCTTGGAATCAGATGATTATGGACTAAAACTTCCACAAACCGAGAGCCACATAAACCTTTCTTTCTTTAATATTGGCATCAGGTACTTTATCTCAGCCAACAAGAGAAAAGTAACCAATAAAATTGGCTTGAGAGATTGCCTGGGAGATTAGCCAAGGTTGCTTCTGGGTCTGTCCAGGTGAGGCAGAGGGACACTGGGGCCTGGCCCTGGCTCTCTGGCTCTTTGCCTTGCCTCTGCTTCCTGGCTTGCATGAGGGGCACTGCTTTCCTCTGCCAGGCTCTCCTACCCTCTGCTTCTGCCTAGGAGCCAATCAACTGTGGACTGAAATTTCTGAAACCATGGCCCAAAATAAACCTTTTGTCCCTTACTTGCAGACATCAAATATTTTGGCCCAGAAATAGAAAAATGACTAATGCAGACACTATCAGGATGTCTGGAAAAATAGATGAAAAAGAAAAACTCTTGCCTTCAATTCTTTAAAAATATTCTTGGTTCTCATGAGGAGAATTCCTTGATGTTAACCTCTGACAGGCACTCTGAACAAACACCTTACTGGGAAGGGGAATTCTTATGTATTTTTTTAGATTGAAGGACTCTCCAGGATCCTTTTAAATTTTATTTATTTATTCATTCATTTTGAGACAAGTTCTCACTAAGTCACCAGTTTTCCAGGCTGGGTTTGAACTTGTGATCCTTCTGCCTCAGCTCCCCAGAGTAAGGTCACTTAAACTCTATTGTCTTTTTCTATTTTTGGTGCAGGGTCTCACTATGCATGCAGCCCACATTCATAGCGATCTTCCTGCTTTTTGCCTCCCATGTGCCGGGATTACAGGCGCGCGCCACCGCGCCCGGATTGCATCGCCGGCTCAGCGCACCCGAAGGCGGGGCCGGCGCGGCTGGGGGAACCAAGGATCGAACACTGGTCCCTGCGCTTACCTAAGCAAGCGCTTAGTCCGCTGAGCTATACCGCCGGCAGTTAAACTCTATTGATGGTTCTTCATTTATTTATTTCTGCTTCTTAGACTGTATACTCTCGATTGGCTTAGCTTTGAGATCAATTTTTTTTCTATCTACTCAAATCTACTGTGAAACCATATGGAGAAAATTTCATTTTTATCATTTAATTTTTAAATATCTTTAGTCCCCTTCTCCTCCACTCCCTCTCCCCCTTCCACCTCTTGGCCCCCTTTACTTGAAATAGTCTTTTCACCCATGAAGCTACATGTACCCTCCTAAGTCAAATGATCTGGACACCAGAATAAGGCAAGCTAGACCTTCCCTGTAACAATACTTAAATGGCGGCACTCAAACTGTGGTTCTCTTTTTAGATTTTAATGATAAGAGAATTCTGTAGATTTTGTTTTAGTTCATCAAAATTCACTTCGGCTTATGAAATCTAGTAAATAAATGAAAATATAAACCTTACGCTAGGGTTTCTCAAGCTGAGTGTTATTGACATTTCAAGCCAGATAATTTTCAATTTTTGTTCTTCATTGTTATCCTGTGCATTACAGAACGTTAGTCTCTGCCTATCCCCACCTGTGTGCCAGGGGCGTATTCTTGCTTCCAGTTGTAAAAAAAAAAAAAAAAAAAAATCTCTCCAGACATTGTCAAATGTCCCCTGGGAGAGGGGAAAGAATTATTCTGTAAGTTGAGGACCTTTGCCCTATACAGTTCCTTGTTCAGAGCATCAGATGAAGACATCACTGGGTTTTTGGTAGTTCATGGAAGGATGCAGTCCACAGTTGTTGTATGCTGTTTTGATAATATGCTTGTGTGCTAGTTAAAATACCATGGCCAAGTATACTTAGTTGGGTATGTTCAAAAACATTGATGACAAAACTGGGTATGTTCATAAGCATTGGTGACTAAGGTAAGAATAAGGAAGCCATAGTAAAGGGGAAACAAATGGGCAATTTTGAGTATTTCTAAGGAGGGGACACTGAACCAATATACTGGCTAGAGAACAGTCAAGAGAGAAGGTACAGCTAAAAGTAAGGAAAAAAGGAGGATAGTTGGTGTGGCCCATTTCTTAAAGAGATAGAAACAATGGTCTTTATAACATCAGTGGATGACAGAATAGATAATACTCCACTAAGAGTGGATGCCAGTTTGAGGAGGTCCCACCTAACATTACCTTGGACAGGGAAGAGAGAGGCTGAGGTGACACACCAGAAGACACAGTGGAGCCAGTGCAATTGGGGACTTGCCAAAGTGGTAACAGATAGAAAACCAGGGCTCTTTCTCTTATAGCAGGTGGCAGAAGTTTCTTGTGCAACTATGGCCAAGATTAAGGCTCAGGATCTTTGTGGCAAGAAGAAAGAATTGTTGAAACAGCTGGACAGACTGAAAGTGGAGCTGCCACAGCTGCACGTCTCCAAAGTGATGGGCTGTGCAGCATCCAAGATCCGAGTTGTCCACAAATCCATTGCCTGAGTTTTCACCGTCATCAGCCAGACCCAGAAGGAAAACCTCAGGGCATATTACGAGGGCTAGAAGTACAAACCCCTGGACCTGTGGCCCAAGAAGACATGAGCTGTGCACCACCAACTCAACAAGCATAGGGAGAAGCTGAAGATCAAGAAGCAGCAGTGGAAGGAGCAGCTGTACCTTCTGTGCAAGTTCTCCACAAGGCTTGATCAGTGTAACAATAAAATTCAAACTCTGAATTAGAAAAGGAAGAAGAAGAAGAAGAAGAAGAAGAAGAGGAGGAGGAGGAGGAGGAGGAGGAGGAGGAAGAGGAAGAGGAAGAAGAAGAAAGAAGAAAGAAGAAAGAGCGCTAAGCAGGAAAGTAGTACCAAGTGTGTATTGGGCCAAACCAAAGTGGAGCACATGCATCTGTCCAGAGTGTGGGCCTTATAGTGATATGCGTTCCCTGTGAGGACATAGTGTGTTGGACGGAGACCACAGCACTCCTTCCCACTAGGCACAAGGAGCACACTGAGTGGGGATTGGACCACAGCCCAAGACATGGGCTGAGCCCTGTCAGATTGTGATGGTGCTTGACTTGTACCTCGGTCAAGGTACAACTGAGCCCAGATGGAGGTAAGTGGCCCATGGGTCATCTCCTCTGTGTAGCTAGAGTGTCATTTGGACTTCACTGTGCTTGCTTAGGAGATATCCAATCCCCAGTGGATCTGGAATTCTTTCTTTTCTTGGCTGGCTCATTAGTTTTCCTGTTCTGATTGAATAAGTCCTGTCATCTATTCTGGCAATCTAATCACCACGGGTATGTTTTGCTACATAGATGGTTATTTATGCAACGCACATTTATTATAATCATTTGTTATAACTAGGAGAACAAATACATGTTTTATACCTCATTTTGTCTGATTAACATCCCTGGAGCATAGTGAAAGCTCTGACTGCCTTTGGAGAGTAATCAGCCCATGGATGGGGCCACATGTGATAAAATCTTTTAGACTGTGACTATCTGGTGACTGGCTCTATGAAAGTATTCTTTGAACACAGTCCCTCAAACAAAAACCACTTAGAGTTAATTTGCTCCCAAGCTTCATCCCATTGCATGTTATTGAATTAGAAATGGGGCAGCACATCGGTTCCAGGTACATCCACGCTCTACTTAGGGCATCTGATGTTGCGATAAGAGGAACTCAGGTGGACATCGTGGAGCACTATTTGGAACATTTTCTAAGGGAAAACATCTGTCCTGAATGCTGAAGGATCAAACTGAAAAAAATATTGTTAGTTACTCCAAAAATGATGAAAGCCTCAGGAAAAAATTACAGAATTTGGTTATGTTGGAGAAGAACGACCGTTAAACAAGCACTCAAACCAAACTTTGAATAAGAGGTTTGACATATGTTAGCTCATTTATTCCTCATGTGGACTACATGAGGTAGGTGCTGTTGTCTTAACTTCACAGATGAAGACACCAACGCTCAGTGTATTCATGTTTGTGAAACAAAGAAGGACTGAGGTTGATATTCAAAACCCAAGTATTGTCATCACATGCTAGCTATTTGAGAGGTTGTGGAAAGACTTGGATTTTAACTTCAAAATCTAGTTGTCCAATAGCAGCAAAATTATGCTGTAGAAGGTTAAGTAGGAAAGGTGTGGGCAGAATGAGGAGGCGGCACCTGGGGCAACCGCATGGGCTGTCAATAGTCTAGGTGTGCAGCGGCAAGTGCCAACTGCACCTTCTCCAAGGATGCCAAGTTTCTTTCCCATCCTCAGATGTGACAGCAAACCTTCACATACATCCTCAAACAGCCCATTGTCTCCTCCTCCCTTCTCAACTGTGATCTTGTCAGCCTTTAGGCTTTTGTAAAAATTAATTTTAGTGAGAAAAAAACAGCAATGAGACAGTTTCAGAATAAGTTAGTAGGACAGTTACAATAATTAATACATTACATACTTTTGTCTTCATAGTAGTTATTTAGTACAAGATGCAGACATGAAATCTGTCTAAACACTATTAATACAAATCTTTCTTCTCATTGAACTAAGAGAAAATAGCTGTATAGCTATCCTAACTTTTATGTGTGTGTGTATATATATATATATATATATATATATATATATATATATTCACTACAAAATGGTCCTTCATTTATATCTCTCTTTTTAGTTTTGTTTTGGCAATAGGTGTTCCATTGCCATTCAAATATTGTAGGTGCTTGAATTCAGCAAAATAATCCAATATAGTTCAGTAGTACATAATAGTAGTGGGTTATCAGCAGAACTGGCAATGTCAGCAATTGTTGACTTGAGCCTTTTACAGCTCAGCATATTAATGTGGCTTTACTCTTTATAGCTTGTGGTTATACTTTTCTGCTGTATGGTTAAGACCAAATTAAAGCAAAACCTATATAATTAAAAATGTAACTTTTGTATCTGACAAGGTCAGTCAGAATTTATGATAGCCAAATCTTGGAAACAACCAAAACACCCATCACCTGAGGAAAGGATGAAAAAGATGTAGTGTTTTTATACAGTGGAATATTACTTAGCTATAAAGAATAATAGGAGCTGGGGAGATGGCTCAGTAGAATAAATACTTCCCTGGTAAGTGTAAGAGCCTGAGTTCAATCCTTGGTTCCACCAAAAAAAAATAAAATAAAAAAATAATAAACTCAAAGCCTTCATATATAAGTGGATGCAACTTGAAGATAGACTCGTAAGTGAAATAAAACAGATCCACATGTGTAAATACATATAGTCTCCCTAGTGTAAGAACTCAAAAGAAGAAATAATTGAAAGGTATAACACAGTTAAATGGAAAGTGAGAATTTAAGGATTAAACAATGAAGAGAGAGCAAGGAGAAAAGTTAGGGAACATGCAGGGGCAGAACCATACATTTATATAAACAAGATGGGCAAGGCAATGGCCCTGAGAATCTCCATCAGGTTATTAAACTAGCACTTAATTGGTAGAATTCTCACTCTGAGGCTTTTTATCATAAAAATCAGCAGCTGCCTGCCTTGCAGAAAGCAAATCCATGTAGGCCAACTTGACCTTGCCTCTACCCCTTTCAGAAGAAAAAGAGCAGTGTCTGTTTATGGTGGAAGTGATAAAGATCCTCAGCTCACTCTCATTTTTAAACAAAAACAAGAACATTTCTGAGTACAGTAGGAGTAAAGCTAGGTAGACAGGAAAGGAGAAAATTGTAATTTTGAAGAAATATAATTTAAGGAAGCTCTACTACTTAAAATAATTTGCAGCTTCAAGATATAATCAAAGTCCCCTAAGATAACCTATCGCCTTTTCCTTGTTTTTTTTTTTCTTTCATGTTGTTAAATTGTTAAGAGTCTTAAAAATATTAGAAGTCTATAAATTTGGCCTGCATTTTTCTGCTGATTCCACAGATCCACACATCCCCAAGACTTCCGTTCTCAAAGAATCCATAGTAGTAATTGGGCACCACCTTTCTAAACCTCAAATAGATATAAACAGTATATATATCTGTAACCTAGTTGATAAAGCCATTCTGCTATTGCTCAGTCATGGACAACCTGAAAGGGAGAGCAGGAAAGTGATAAATAGCTCGAGGTATCTTAAGGACATTCCAAGATCACATGTATACCTCCAGCCGCAGACCACAGTGTGCCTTGCCGTCTGGCACATGCCCTCTTCCTCCCCGAGCCTGCTCCTTCCGTACCGCCTACGAACTCTGCCTGTGCTTTCCTTCAATGATACATCGAGACTCTGCCTGGCCAAGCAGAGACCCTCATATTCTCAGAAGGCGAACCTCCTGGGGCCATTTGGTGACAAGTCTCTTCTTTCTTTCCCTTACAAATAAGAGCCCTGGACAAAAGACTCGGCAGTCACTTTTTCTGTGTCCCCACTTTCCATACAGTATAGACAGACTTCTTCCCTTCCTAAGCCACCAAATCTATGGCCCAGTGCCAAATTCAACCACCAATTTTAGCCCTCGCGCTCCCAGGCTTCTCCTCAGCTTTTGGCCCATTGACCGTTCCTTGCACAGAGCTTTTTGTTCTCTCGCTGTCTAGTCCATCACGCCCTCCCACTTCCTGTCCACCTCTTAGATTCTATTTCCGGTGCTCACTTATTATTACTTTCCCAGCCTATGTCTATGTCCCCCTCTCTTTTCACACATGGCCCCTAAATAGTTTGTTCTTTCTCTGTCACTTCATCTAGCCTTTGTTTTGTTTTTCATGAAGAAAGTTTTCTAATATCAAGTAGAAAAGAACATCCACAACGGGTGTATCAGTCTAACTGTACGCGGAATCTCGCTCATTCTAGTTACTGCCCTAACCGCTACTACTTCACAAGGGCAACATAGCTTTGTGTATGAGTGCTGTTTATGTTTTGCATAAAATAACATGTATATGAAAACAATGCATATATAACCCAACATAAGATTGGTACTGTTTCGTAGAAATCTTCAATGACTTTTTAAATAAAGGTTCACCTAATATATTTTATATAGTCCTGCATAACTGTCACTTTGAGAGCTCTTTATTGTTCATCCAGGAGCATACTGCAATTTCTCTTGCCTTTTGAATTGTGCTCTTCGTTATTTCCTATATGCTACATCTGGAGGTATTAAAATATTTCAAGTTTGTATAACTAGAAAATATTTTACTTTTAGTTTTCAAAGGTATGTTTGCCAAGTATAAAATTAAGAGGATAGATTTTTTTTTCTTTCAGTCCTTTAATTAGTCTAGTTTCTTATACATTTGGTCCTTTTTTCCCCCTTTTTCTAATGTGGAATAAGATGCTATTTAATTTTGTTTTTCCATAGCTAATACTTTTATGTATATGCTTTAACCATTTTTTCTTTATAATAAGTTTTGGACAATTTGGTTTTTGTGTATGTTGGTATGATTTTATTTAAACTTCTTATGCAAAAGGTTCATTTTTCTTGGAAATGTGGTATTATAAGTTGAACTAAATTCAGAAATTTTAAATCTTTAAGTATTTATTGTCTACTCCTTTCTACTATAAGAATTCTAATTATATGAATATAAAAAAAGAAAGGAGCATTAATGCTTATAATTTTTGTTTTTATTCTGATATTTTTCCTCTCTTGAATTTTTTTTTTTTTTTTTGTCTTTTTTGAGACAGGGTCTCATTATGTAGTTCAGGCTGGCCTTAAGCTCATTTTGTAGCTCAAGCTGGTCTCGAACTCACAACAATCCTCTTGCCTCAGCCTTCCAAGTGCTGGGATTACAGGCATGCACCACCATTCCCGGCTCTTGAATTTCTTATAACTTCTTAGTTATTGTTTTTTTTAAACAAAACTTATACGTTTATATCTGGTAATCTGAAATGCTGATTTGCATATAGCATCAAGTAATACATCAACCATTGTTGGGTTCCTATTACTTTGTTTAGTGAAATCTTGTATCATATATAAAACTGCTTTCTTCTATCACTATTTTGTATTCTTTAAAAATAATAATAAAAAGTATTTAAAAAATAACTTGGTGTGGCTCTAGAGTTCTTGGGTCATAATATGTACCTTCACAATCCTGTGGATATTAGCAATTGTTTTATGGTTTATTTTTTGAGTCAGAGCACAAAGCTTCCAGGCCTTTGCTGAGGTGCTTCCCTACCTGGCTGTCTGATGGTGGACGTCACTGTTATTTAACTCCTGGAACACATTGCTCCCTCCCAGGACAGTGAGCTGGGAGGCTTTCCTCACTTCAACTATACTCTTGTCTGATCTCCACAATTTGGTCTCCAATTTCTAGAATTTCACCTATTTCATGGTCTCTTATACTTGAAATGCAATCTGATCCACATGCTGTGGTCTGAATATTTGTGTCTTCCCTTACCTAAGTTCATCTGGTGAAATCAGAACCGTCAAGGTGATGGTATAAGCAAGTGGGGTCTGTGGGAGTTGATTGTGTCAGGAGGGTGACATCTTCATGAATCGGACTAGTGTCTTTATTAAAAAGGCCTGAGCGGGGCCAGCAAGATAGCTCAGCAGACTAAAGCACCTACTCAGGCATGCTCAGTCAAGTTTATCAAGTGCAGGGACCGTGGTTCAATCCCCTGCACCACGTGTTACACCAGCCCAGCCCCTAGCGTGGGCTGAGCTGGACAGAGAGTCCAGATGTAGTGGCATATGTCTATAACCCCAACTCATAGGAAGATCACTATGAATTGAAGCTGTGTAGTGAGTCCTTAAAACTAAACACACTAAAAAATACAATAAAATAAAAAGGCCTGAGACAACCCTCGCCCCTGCCACTATATGAGGCCATGGTGAGACAGCAACGCCTAAAAACCAGGAAGTGGGCCTCACCAGACACTGAATCTGCCATCACCATGATCTTGTCTGTCCCAACAGCCAGGCTGAGAGAAATGAATTTATGGTGTTTTGTTTCAGAAACTTAACCAGACTAAAACTCTCTTTTTTGCCTTTTTCTTCAGTTTGCTTCACTTTGGGGGAAAACTTTGAACCAACCTTTTAAAAAGCCTGTGTGGTAAACAGTTTAACCTCATCCCAAGAGAGGTCTGGCCTTCACCCTTGGCTTTTAAAGGATCAACTCTAACTCTCTGGAGTGTTATGCCTGACAAGTATGTTCCTGTTTCACCATTACCAAGACGACTCAGGACACTAAGGCTTTGACGTGGGTTCCTGGTTGGCAGAACTCCATGTGTATTATCACAAGTCATCACCAGGAAGAGCTCACACAGTCCGTGACTCCCATGCAGAGAACCCACCTGGACTCGACCCTGGCTGCCTCTTCTCTTGACTTCATTCTGTATCCTTTCTCTCTCATTACCCCTAACTATGAACAGATGAGCTTTCTGTAAATTCCCTAAGTCCTTCTAGAAAATCACTGACTTAATTATGGTTTTGGGAAATTCCTATACTTTTAAATTAGTGTTAGAAGTGAGGGAGTCTTGCAGGACTGTCCCCCAGCTTAGCAGGTGGTTAACCATCACAGACTTTTTCTGAAGATTGACAGAAGGCAGAAGGAAATACCATCAACTTCTTCCCTTTGCAGTCTTACAGAATCAGAGTGGCATTCAATCATCAGAAGCAGAGATTCTTGACAGGGGAGCTAGCCTGTGGCTCTCAGGTTTCCTATGGTAGTGGCAATGTACTATAAAGAGCCAATTGCATTTGTAGTCAGTACACTGTTCTCTTGGTCATCCTCCACTGCTCCTGTTATTTAAGTACATCTATGTATAGCTTTGACTATGCTGTTGTAGTCTCAGGAGATCACTTTTTTTCATGTCCCATGAACTGCGCCATCTCCCCTTTCTGTTGATCTCAAGATCATGCATGCCTCATATCTCAGTTCTGGCAGCAGTTTTTACTCTACTTTCTTGACCTTCTAAACAATGTTCCACCCCACAGACATTATCATATCTGTTAACAAACAAAGTGCATTGTTCAAGATTAGATAGCATACCTCTGAGGGGTGTGTGATGTGCTGAGCAGATTCACAGAGTCTAACTGCCGGCATTAGAAGCATGAGATCTCCTCTACCTTCTGTCCTGATTGGCAGATTTGGATAAGGGATGTGGGTTGCAGAGCAGACATAACACGAATGCAAGAAGCAGAAAGAGAGGACCCAATATCAGATGCAGAAGGCAAGGTTTATATAAGAAGGAAACTTGAGCCAGGCATAGTGGTATAATCCCAGCACTCACAAGGCAGGGGGATTATTGTGAATATGAGACCAGCCTGGGCTACAAAGTGAGCTCAGGGCCAGCCTGTGCTGCTTAGTGAGACCCTGTCTCAAAAAAGCAAACAAACAAACAAACAAAAAAAAAAACACTGAGTCCTTCATAAAACTCAGGTCTGAAAGCACTGTCTAGCAGGTTATGAGCTCCGTGTCCCTGAAGAAGTCCCTATAAAACAATTCATGCAGAGGGGATGCTACAGATAAGATTTATGTCCATTTAGACTGGGTTTTTTTCTTTTATTAAAATAAACTTCATTCTAGATGAATTTTCACAAGCAAATCCTAGAACTTTGGAACTCAAGCTTGGATTATTGTTTTTAGGGGGAGGGGACATTGTTTCCGGAATCCAACTCAGGACCTTGAGCTTGCCAGGCAGGCACTGTGCTGCTGAGCTATATCCCCGAACTGGATTTTACACTCACTAATCTCCAAGACCTGCGTGCTCACTTGGTGAGTTTCCATTATCCGTAGTGACAACTACCAGCTGAGGAGTTCGGGGCTGGTCACAGCTTACCAGGGACACACAGTGGTGAGTTCTCCATTCTTAGTGTTCATCTGATTTCATTTTGTATTCAGTGTGTTAACATAGCTTGCTTTCTAACATCATAATGCCATGTTTCATATCAAAGCCATTCTTAATTTCCACAAAATAGCTTCCAAATGGTTTTGCAAATCTGTTTATACTAATTTGCACAGCTGTGAAAAAACTAGCAAAATGTTAAGATTCTACTGATGTCTCTCTCTCTCTCTGTCTCTCTTTCTCAGAATGCTTACATTTTAGGAATATAATGTAAGGGTTTGCAATTGGTCTCATTTCTTGACTGTTGTGAAAACAAGACCAGCTGTACCAGATGCCTCTGTGTCAGTCACTCCACACTGCCAACCCACCGCTAGCCTTGCTAACACCCTCACTCTCATCTGGCACAGGACACACACACACACACACACACACACACACACACACACACACACACACACACACACACACCCCTGTGTCAGTAGAGGGCAGCAAAGAATCAGAATTGCTGAAATGACTTACACTGGAATTCTGCAATTGGCTTGCAGAGGCCAAAAC
The DNA here is from genome assembly GCA_004027165.1 of Ctenomys sociabilis. Lineage (NCBI taxonomy): Eukaryota > Metazoa > Chordata > Mammalia > Rodentia > Ctenomyidae > Ctenomys > Ctenomys sociabilis. Next base: position 36,203 of record PVKA01013647.1, on the reverse strand, counting down.
AGGCTTGGGTTTCTTTTCTTTTCTTTTCTTTTCTTTTCTTTTCTTTTCTTTTCTTTTCTTTTCTTTTCTTTTCTTTTCTTTTCTTTTCTTCTCTTCTCTTTTCTTTTCTTTTCTTTTCTTTTTTTTTAAAGTGAGAGAAGCTGGGACATCAATACTAACAAAGAGGGGGAAAGGAAATGTGATCAGGACGTATTGCTCACCAGTGTCCTTACTGAAGACTGGAACTGGGCCTGCCCTTTTGGAAGTTACCTGAAGCTGTTTTTGTTTTTTGTTTGTTTGTTTTTATCGTTTTGAGACAGGGTCTCACTATGCAGTTCAGGCTGGCCTTCAACTCACTTTTGTAGCTCAAGCTGGTCTCGAACTCACAACCATCCTCCTGCCTCAGCCTCCCGAGTGCTGGAATTACAGGCATGTGCCACCACACCCAGCCTGAAGCTGTTTTAAATGAATTAATTAACATAAAAGCTAATATTACTAGAGACTTTCTAGGAGGTAGTCCCTTTTATATGGGTTACCTCATTTATTGCCTAGAATTTTAATAACCAGGAAATACTGTTATCCCTATTTCCCAGATGAGGAAACTAACATATATAGCCATAAAGTCAACTTGTCTGTGACTGTTACTCTTGATTGTTACCTCGATTAGGTTGACAAACACCTAGGAAATTGCACACGAGGGTGTTTTCACAGATGATTGTATTTGGCAGAAACCTGACAGGAGCGGGGGAGACCAAGCCTGTATCTGGGTGGCACCATCCAGAAAGGTGGAGGTCTAAATGCAACAAATCTGGAAGAAGGAAGAAGCCCTCCCACGCAGACAGGCTCTGTTTTTTTTCACTCAGTCTTCCTTCTCGGTACTTCACCACCACAATATTTCTGTGGTGCCATAGGTCAAAGAGCAATGAACCCAGCTCCCCATGGACCAACACCTCTGAATCTGTGAGCCAAAATAAGTATATCTTTCTTTAAGGTATCTCGTCACAAGGATGGAAAAATGCTGAACACAATCGCCCAAGGCCTAATAAGTAATAAGGAACAAACCAGCACTTGAGAACAGTCATCAGGGCCGAGGCATCTGAGCATCTGCCTGTTCTGTGTGCTACCCAGCCAGAGGGAGGGAAGGAGTGGCAGGAAGTCAGTCAGGGAACAGAGCTGAGGGGAGAGTAGAACGGAGGACTGTGTGTGAGGTAAGGAGGATTATGGACAGTCCTTGGCCTACAACAAGAGAATGAGCACTTTGAGCATTTCTTCTGTCACTCCTGTCTTTTGCCCCATTTTCTTACAGGGAGTTTTTTTAAAGATTTTAGAGGAGGCTTGTAATCATTTTCCCCTGTAACCAAGTGTGAAATGATCATATGTCAAAGCATGAGAAATGGCAATTAGACCCAATACCAGCAGGGAGAGAGGTTAAATATGCTCTACCTGAAGCAACTACTTCTTGGTCCTCTAGAGTCAGGTTATGTTGGGTGAGGAGTGGTCCTGCTCGTGCTGGCTTGGACTGGGGTCCCCAGGGATTCCCTGGCCTCCTCTCCTTTATCTTACTTGATACATTTCAGAAGCTGCTACATGGCGCTAAGATCAGTTCTGACATCTGTGCGAATTTGCAGATCCAGTGAAGCTTCCAAGAGCCCCACACAGGGCAGCCATAACAGGACCATCTCTTTCACTGCCACCCCATGTACTTTGTCAATAGCACATCCCTGGACTCCAGCATTACAAAGTGTTTTCACATCCACTCTCCAGTTTAGCTTCCATAGCCACCCATGAAGTAAGCAAGCCATTGTATTCCAATTTTACAGATGAAGAAGCTCTTAATTATAGACACAACGTGACTTACAAGGATGGACGCTGTGTTAGAACTCATCTGAGCTCTGAAAGCTGCCAGGACCTTACTCATCATGATCCTTCTGCTTTGCCATTTTTGCTTTGTATGTGTGTCTTCCTCTAAACTGTATTTTTTGGAAGTCAGTCAAATGCTTTTCAGTTGTGCTATCAGCCCATCACACATTAAGGTATCTTAATGTCAAATGAATAGGAGTGAAGTTTCCACCTGGGGATTCCCCTAGAGACTCTGAGGCAGATATTTGGGCTCTTGCCAGCAGCTGTGGGCACTGCTCTGGATACAGAAAGAAGTTAAGTTTCTTTCTCAGAGCTCCCTTCCCCAAGGGATGTGCTGAATCACCGATGGAACTTAGAAGGAAGGCAGGCAGAGAGACAGAGGAAGGCATGGAAATTAGAGGCACGAAAGAGAAAGAGATACGAGCTCTACAGTGAATCGCCCACTTTGGCTTGCTCAGAAGTCACTTGCAGCAACGGGGCAGTTTCTGGAAAACCCAACCGTAGACTCATAGCCAGCTGAGCTGTGCAGCACATGTCAATTGGCCAGACCTATGAATAGGCCACAGAGAAGGCAGAGGTGTTCCCAGCTTCAGCCGAACGCTTCTGGACTTTATGGAGGAAATGACACTCTCATTGGGTCAATAGCTGGTTTCTGTGAAATCCCAAGTATTAAATTATTAAAGATTATATGCATTCTATGGGCTCTTTACCACTAATATAAATATTTCAGAGTGAGTAGGAAGGGGCATTCTACTCAAGAAGTCCAAAAGTTTGGTTATTTATTCACATGTCCATAAGTTTTGAGTTTCTCATAAAAGAGAAACCACGTGATATTTAAGCCTGTGAAACAGAAGACAGAGAAATACAGAGTAAGGAGATATTCATGTAATTCCCCAAATTCTTTTCGTTTTCAATATATTTTGTACAGGGTCTTCAGGGTCTACAGGGTCTCACTCCATAGATCAAACTCATAGCAATTCTCCTGTTTTCAGCCTCCCAAGTGCTGGAATTACAGGCACGCCACCATGCCCAGTCTCAATCACCCTCTCAATGTGCCCCCGGGGGCAGGGCCAGCATGGCACATGGGGGATCGAACCCCTGGCCCTTGCACCTGCCTAACCAGGCACTTTAATTCGCTGAGCTATCCGGTCAGCCCTCCCCAAACTATTCTGTTGTTGCAAAAATACTTCAATATTTTCATGCCGATTTGCTGCATTCACACTATAGCTTCTCTTAGCTTATTGAAAAGAAAGCTTTGTGCTATTTCTTTCCATTGAGTCTTTTTTATCTAAGATGTGTATGCTGAGCAACATTTTAGTCATTCTTTTAAGATCATGGTGCACGGTGCATTAACTATTGTTATTCTTTAACAATTTTATTATGAAATTTTGTTTTTATAGAAGAAAAGGCACTTTTTATATTTTGTTATTAATATCTATTTGTATTACATTCAAAAGTTGGGCTAGGGGGACAGGGAGATGGCTCAGTAGAATAAGCGCTTCCCTGGCAAACGCAAGGGTCTGAGTTCAATCCCTAGTTCCACCAAAAAAAAAATTGGGCTAGTAATTAAAATATATTAGTGAGGAAGATATCTTAATCCTCCCATTTTCTCTAGCTTGAAATGTAACATTCTCTGTTGCATCTTTTAATATCATGCTTATCTCTGTAAAAGATTTTTTTTTAAATATATTTAGTACAGGGTCTCACTATGTAAATCTGACTCATAGCGATTCTCCTGTTTTCAACCTCCCAAGTGGTGAGATTACACACGCCCCACCACGCCCAGTCTTAGTGGCCAACTTAGTGCACCCTGGGTGCTGGGGGTGGGGCCAGGGATCGAACACTGGTCCCTGCCTCTGCCTGTGCAGGTGCTTTAGTCCACTGAGCTATCTTGCTGGCCCCAAAAGATTTTAGATAATAACTGAGTGAAAAATAATATCCACGAGGCAACTCTTATATACTTCTGATATGCTGCTTTTTGAATAACCTACTGCTTTGGTTGGAATGTGTCCTTAAAGTTCAAATATAGTCCTCAGAGGGGTGGTGCTGGAAGGTGAGGGGTTCCTGGATGACACGATGCAGCAGCAAGCTCCCCTCCAGATGGGGGCTGCTGCATCTTGGGCCACCCAGCCTTCAGATCCATAAAGAGTGAATCTCTGCTCTTGAAAAGTTACCATGTCCTGGATACTCTGTAAGATAATACTTTATATATGTGTTGGCATCAGGTGTCTATTGAAATGCTATTTTAAAAACTTGAATTAGTTGTAACAACACTATCAGTGCTTAAAATAAACAACAACAGTTTCTCACTTTCATATAATACAAATTTCCCTCTAGAAACACCCAGACATTCTATTCTTTCTAATTTTTTTTTTTTTTTTTTTTGGTACCAGGGATTGAACTCAGGACCCTGTGCTTGCCAGGCACTTATTCTATTGAGCTATTCCCTGGCTCCACTAAATTTTATCTGACCTCCTAGGTTTCTGAATTTTCTAACACATTCTATTCTTTACTATTCTAGTCTCACCGAGGATGGAGTTTCTAAGGCCCAGAGAAATCCCATCCTTTGATGTTCCAAATTTTCTTCTCTGAATATAAAAAAAGGAATGTTGGATATCATATAATGGCTCAGGACATTCATTCGTTTATTTAATGGATGTACTACTGTTGTAGTTGCTGATGACAGAGTAATGAACAAAGAAGTCAAGCTCCCTCTTTTGATGCTTCTTAGGTTTCAGTATGGTAGCTCCTATGGATGAAAGAGAAGGCAGGGAAGGGGTAACAAGTGAAAGTTCAGGAAGTGATGCTTCCTGGAGGACACAAGAAAGCCCCATTGGACAGGTGACACCAAGTAGATCTTAAAGAAGAGAAAGCTGTGTGATTACGTGGTGGGGTGGAATAGAGATTAATGAGGCTGCTTTTGGGGAAGTACAAGTGACAGAGAGTAGTGGTGAAGGTGATGTGAAGTTTTAGGTTCTGGGCATTTTTCTAAGGCAAAGTTGTAACTTAGCCCTCTGCGTTACCTTAACAGAATACTTTAAAGTATTAATTTAAATACATAAAAAATTATTTAGCTTTGGTTCTTGAGATTCTTGTCCACTGGTGGCAAACTCACAGCAGGTGTGCTGCACAGCTGCTTGTTATCCTCAGAAATTCTGAGAGGCTCGCCACCCCCGTTCTAGCCTAATACTGGACAGCAGCATGCCCTGGGCTTCTGGTGAGGACCCCCGATGGCGACGGCAGGAAGCACATGGTGGAGCAAAGTACTCACATCATGAGCCAGGAAAAAAAAGAGAGACAAGGAGACCAGGGTCCCACGTCGCTTTTTGTAGGAGACCCTAAATTATAAATTGAGTCTAGAGGCTATCCAAAGCCATCCTTGTCCTGCCACTTGAGCCAGATTCAGATGAGGAAATTCCTTGCTTTCTGCTGTCACAGCTGAAAGGCCTACGGCTAATGATGCCCTGCCGAGGACAATAAGACACAATATGGTTTCCTTGCTGCCCCTGTCTTGCCCTTCCAGAATGCTTTCTTCTCTGAGTAGCCCACCATAGTCCCCATTACTGTTCCCGGAAACACTCACTGCCCTTCACACTTTGTCCTTGACACTGATGTAATCAATAAATATCAAGGTCCTGCCTGCCTCTTGGTGTTTTGTTCTCCAGAACTACTGGTCGTCCTAGATCCCTGCTGCACCACTTTTTTGTTTCTGTTCAGTTGTTTGTTTTTGGTTTTTGGTTGTTTTTGGTTTTGGTTGGTTGTTTGTGTTTTTTTTTTTTTTTTTGCAGTACTGGGAATCAAACTCAGGACCTTGGGCAATGAGTGGTACTTACACTGCACCGTTATTTTGTTTCTTACTCTTTCTTCTTACTGTGTACCATAACACCTAATAGGAGATTGGAGCCCACTACAGGGGTCTCTGGTAGCCTTTCAGGGCATACTCCCAATGATGTGAAGATTTCTTATAAGGCATTACTTGAAGTCCACAGCACCTCCCAGTAGTGCCTGCTGAGGACCAAGGCTTTCTGTATGGACCTTTGTGGGTACTACCCATTTTCAAACCATAGCACAGGGAAGAAGAATTTGCTAATGGGTGAATATGGCAGTAAAAGAGAGTAGTCAATGTTCATCACTATTTTCTCATCTGAAAAACTGAGTGATTAGAGCTGCCATGTGCTGGCATGAATAAGGTTAAAGAGGAGGTAGAGGGTAGGGAAACTAAAGTTTAACTTGGCATATATCTATTTTTACGGGCTGGCCAGATACCTCAGCACACTGAAGTGCCTTCTTAGACAGAGTGCAGCAACCAGGGTTCAATCCCTGGCTGGGCATGGTGGTGTGTGCCTGTAATCCCAGTGCTGGGGAGGCTGAAAACAGGAGAATCACTACAACTTTGATCTAGTGGTGAGACCCTGTAGACTCTGTACTAAATATATTTTTAAAATACTAGACAATTTTAGAGGGCTGCTGAATATCTAAATGGAAGTAGCTGGATATTAAATATGCTAATTCAGGAAAGAAGACATAAGAACTGGAAATAAACTTGACTATGCCAAAGCAGAAGACTAAACGAGATGACCAAAGAAATTAAGATACAGTGTTAAGTTTAAGGGCAGAGCGTAGGACATGCCAATATTTGTAGATAGAAGAGAATTTGCAGCCTCAATCAAAAGGGAATGAGAAGCCTTAGGAAGGAGACAAACAAGGAAAAGTGGGATCCCATCGGCCAAACTTTGTCAAGACAGAGGGAATTATGTGTGAACCTCTGGGCTCAGGAGGAGACCAGCAGAGACCACCAGACTTGAGTCAAGGCAACAAGATGTGGCATTCATTGTGCCTGGGTGCAGGCAGGCAGGGAGTGTTAGGACCTTCTCTGAACACAAAGGTGGACAGAAGAAGGCTGAGAACTTCAGATGAGAAGACGCCAATAACCACCTGTGGTCAAAGTTCTCTGGCAGGACCAGGGAGATAGCTCAGTGACATAACCCCTTTCTGCCAAGCACAAGGTCCTGAGTTCAATCCTTGTACCAAAAATAAAAGTTCTCTGGCTGTCTTGCACCTCAGTGACCAGAGTCCTTAAAGGCCCAGCATAAATTCTTTTTTTTTTTTTGAGAAGATTTATTTTATTTAATACCACTTCCTAATGCACAAAGAACACTGTGACTAGAAATTACATATTAACTGTCCACTTTACCTCATTATTATAATTTAAAACAAATGTTAAACTATAAAATGCAAACATAATATTTATACTCCCTTTATTCACATTTATTTATTTATTTTGATAGGATCTTGCTGTATATTTCAGGCTGCTCTTGAATTCATTTAGCCGAGTGTGCGCTAGAACTCAAAGTGATTCTCCTGTCTCAGCCTCCTGAGTCCTGCAATTGCAAGCATGCAACACCACCCCTGGCACCCTTTATTTTCTTGACAGGTGAATGATTCACACCTTAGAAAAAAAATATAGGCTAAACAAATAAGACAAAGGATAATTAGGTTAAATATTCTATTCTCTTGTCCTTACATAGTATTAAAGATACACCAGTACCAAATGGCCTAAACATACATAAAGGTGACTTTTAAAGTGTGGCTGCAAAGTTATTTCCATCACACACAATTCCATCTGCCACTGACTTAATCCTCTTCTACTCTCTATCTACTTTCGCCAGTTTGAACTTTGTGAGTTGAAACTAGGGAAAAACATTATTTTTGACATAAAATTGTCATATCATACCTCATGCACACCCTCCCAAATTGCTTAAATTAGTTTACAAAGAAGCAAATTTTAAGCTATAGAAACTCACAAATCTCTAGTTAGGCCCAGCATAAATTCTTAGCTGTCCCTAGGTAACCCCGGATGTCTCAAGAGCGGCAGGAGTCCCTGTCTTATCTCCTCTACAACATCCTGTGGTCGCCCTCAAAAGTCTGGTGCTGAGCTGAATTCCCTGCAGAGACCAGTGCTGCTGCTGGCAAGCACACTGGGGACAGGGAGTGTCCCTTCCATTACAGCCTTATAGGCATGATGAGCCAAAACATTACAAATATGAAAATATATTTTTATTTTTGCAAAGATAATTTACCTTTCAGTTTTACCCTGAATATTCTGTGATGCGGGAATCTCAGAATTTTTCACTGATCTCATCCTACCCTATCCAGGCCCTTTCCATTTCATGATAGTTTCTATCTACATCTTTCTGAAAACCTTGGTCTGGTTATTTGCAGGAACAAGAAAGATTATGACACGAGGAATAAAAGTGAAATTATTTGAGAGAGATTAAAATATCTGCTGCAAAATCGTTTCTAGATCAGTTTCTACAGAAATGTTTCTTCATTCTCATCCTGTTTTCAAAAAAATTCACTAATAAAAATCACAGCATTATAAAACTATTTCCTCCATTGTTACATTTGTATTAATCATGATGAAAAAATGGACAATATGTCATACTGTAAATATCAGTGAATTTGTAGGTTCCTGTCCCGGCTCCACTAAAATGCTGTGTGATATTGAGAATGACAATTAAACCAGATTAAAATTAGTAAATAATAACTAGACACAGAGACACCTGTAATCTCAACACTGAGGAAGCCTGAGGCAAGATCACAAGTTCAAATCCCTCCTGGACAATTTATCAAGGTACTGTCTCAAAATAAAAAGGGCTGGGCATAGAAGCTGGGTGCAAACTGACATAGGGGATATAGTGAGGAAGAGGGTAGCCTTCCACCCCTTCCTGGGGAAGGTCAACAAGGCTGAGGTTTTTGTGGCTGATTGTGTAGCCTAGTCACCCACAACTGGGAATGTAGTTCATGTAGCTCGTTAGAGCACATGAATTTGTATGTGTCACCCTCTCACGTGTGAATGTGTTCACTACCCCGCCACTTTCTGAATTTCATACTTCAGAAATTTTCATGAAGCATACTTTTTTTGGACCGACTTCATTTTATTTTTCTTGTGTAAAAACCCTTTATGTTGTAACTACTGCTGGAGCTTGAGATCTCCACTCTGGTGTGGGTTTTCACAGGACGGTCAGTGAATTCCTGATAGGGAGACTTGGTGAACAGTCTCTTTCCAGAAATCAGGGGTCAGATAGCTGTAGGTCTTGGAGATGGCATCAAAGGTGGCCTGAGCAAAGTTGCCCAAAGTAGCAGTGCAGCCCCTAGCAGAGGTGTAGCAGTCATCGGTACCAGCCAGCAGCAGCAGCAGCTCCTTGGGCATAGGGGCTGAGACAATGTCAGTGCCTCTGGGGGCAAGGATCAGATGCACCAACACAGCCACAGTGGCCCATCACCTTGCAAGGAACAATGTGGGGCTTGCCAATCTTGTTTCCCCAGTAGCCTCTCCTCACAGGGACAATGGAGAGCGTGGCCAGGATAATGGCCCCACGAATGGCAGTGGTTACTTCCTTGGAACACTTTACACCTGGGCCAACATGACTGCTGTAGTCCCCAATAGCAACAAAGGCCTTGAACCTGGTACGCCGGCCAGCACGAGTTTGCTTCCGCACAGGCATGATCTTCAGAACTTTATCCTTGAGGGATGGGTCCAAGAAAAAGTCAATAATCTCGGACTCCTTGATGGGTAAGGAAAAAAGGTAAATTTCCTCCAGAGACTTGATCTTCATGTCTTTGAGCAGTCGGCCCAGCTAGGTGACAGGAATCCACTGTTTGTCCTCAGCCTTACTGCCTGGAGTCCTGCGGCCTTGGCACCTGCCCTGGCCTCTGCCATGCCCATGACCTTGAAGCCCACTGCAGCAAGCATAATTGATAATTACTTCAACCTCCATCCTTTCTGCCCTTTCTACAGGATGGGAAATAAGGGTATAAGTTTCAAGCTTCCAATCAAGGATTGGTTTTTCAGAGACTACCCAGGAATTCATTGAGTCATCAAAACAAAAAATGTTTTGATGACTGGGAATTTACAACAGTTTTAGGAGCCCTGTACTGAAACCAGACACAAAAATCCAATTTCAGGGGGCTGGGGAGATGGTTCAGTGGAATAAGCGCTTCCCTGGCAAGCACAAGGACCTGAGTTCAATCCCCAGTTCTGCCAAAAAAAGAAAAAAAAAAAAAAATTCTATGAAAAATCCAATTTCTCATATCACACGGTATACGTATTTATAATTTCTCTTTTCATCTTAAAGCTAACTTTTTGTAGAATCACACCAGACTCTCATTTAGTGGCTGAAGGTCTGTCCTTTTACTTCCAGCCCATCTGTATCTTTAAAGCTCACTTCTTATTAATAGGAGAGTTCAATCTTTTTTTTTTTTTAATTTCCTACCCATTTTAACATCTTTGCCCTTTAATTGAGTGTTTAGTTTATTTATATTTGGTATACTTAATGATGTGGGTAGGGTTAGGGGTACCAGTTTACTTATTTTCCTTTTGGCTTCATCATTTTTCCTTTCTTCCTTTTGAAGGTTATTATTATTAGAGTATTCACTTGAATACTCTTTGTTATGAATGGTCTTTTGTCCACTGAGTTATCTGTTTAAAGGTTTTTTAAAAAAATTTTATTTATTTATTTATTTATTTTTGCAGATTGAACTCAGGACCTTGTGCTTGCCAGGCAAGCACTTATTCTACCAAACTATCTCCCTGACCCAAGGTTTTATTTTTATTTGTAAGACTTCTTTATATATTATAGATTTAAGACCCTCATGAAACACATGCTGTAATTATCTTCTACATAATTTCTGTTCTCATAATGGTTTATTTTGGTTAGAAGAAACTTCTTTTTTTTTTTTTTTTTTTTTTTGGCAGAACTGAGGATTGAACTCAGGCCCTTGCACTTGCCAAGGAAGTGCTTATTCCACTGAGCCATCTCCCCAGCCCCAACTTCATTTTTTTGTAACATACTCTAAGCCTCTAATTTCTCATTGCTAAAATAGGGCTTACACTAATCTTTCATTAATACTCATGATTGAGTATTATGAATGCATGCACAGCTCCTGGCACTTAAAAAATCTCAATAAATATTCTCTCCAGTGCCACCTCTTTCTGCCTCCCACTGACTTTCTATTTTCTCTATTTCTGTGTCTCTGAGAAATCATATTGTGTAATAAAAAAACCAGATCATATGACCACGATCAACTCTTAGTCTATTTTTTTACAGTTTCAAAGCTGATTAATAGGACATTTTCAATAATTAATACATTTTACATTGTTATATTCTTAGTGGTTATCCATAGTACAAGAGGCAGACAGGATATTCTGTCCAAACACTATTTGTACAAATCTTTCTACTCAATGAATTAAGTGAAAGTAGCTGTATATCTATCCTAACTATTCTGTATATACAGATACAGAATGGTCCTTTCTTTACATCTCCTTTTTTGTTTAGTCCTGTCAGAGATGGTATTCTATTGGCATTGAGATACTGTAGGTGCTTGAATTTGGCAAAACACTCCAACATGGTCCAGCTGTCCACAATAGTAGTGAGTTATCCCCAGAAGCTGTAATTTTAGTTTAAACCTATCAATCTATCAGAAACAGAAAATAAATTACACTTTTGATATTGTTCCCCGCATCAAAATTAGGACAGCATGACATCATCTCACGTGCTAACTGCCTAGTCTTGTTTACTTAAACTCCAGAAGAGGAAGCAATGTGAGGTTTCATTTTAGTAACTGACACCCAGAGAACGGTATGGCTGCTCCCCCAGTACAACTCATACTAATCTCTCTCCTCTGCCAGCTGACAGGTGAGTCCAGTCAGATTCTTTCCCATTCTCCCGACTGCCTTCCTGATCCTGACATCTAGCTCTGGACTCTCTCTGGCTCAACTGAGAAGGCTGTGCTCCTCATCTAGCATTGCTTCTTCTTAAAAAGTCTGGTCTTAGAAGAAACTATACAGATTGAGGGGGAAAAAGTCTCTGATCTAGAAGAAACTAGATAGATTGGGAATAAAAGCCCTGGGGACTGTCTTCCCTTTTGACTGCCCTGGGAAAGAAGGGCTGAAAGAAGAGGTGCTGGATATAACAGGATTATGTTCTGCCATGAATTTGATGAGTAATGTCAAAACTCCCCTGGAGCTCAATCTATCTTCTAGCTTCCTATCCTTTGCAGGTAACTTTAGAGCAAAAGGGTGTGTGTGTGTGTGTGTGTGTGTGTGTGTGTGTGTGTACACATGTGTATGTGTGTGTGTCTCTCTCTCTCTGTGCATTCATTTATTTATTTGTAAATATATTTATTGAAATGTACGATATGTTTTTGTTGAATATGAATAATGGTTGTACTGATATAAGGAATCATTGGAATTTTCTCTCTAAATACAAGCAAACCCAATCAATCTTTACTTAGAACATGGATTCTTCTTGTGGGCATGTGATGCTTAATCACAGATGACTGAGGAATTGTGTGTAACTGTCATTGACACAATACTCTTGAAGATTTTACTATCCTCAGTGTTATCAGAAAACCCATAGGTGAGAAACGCCACTCATCATCCAACTCAAGGGCTTAGCCCAACTATTCATTATGTGCGCCCACCTCTGCCTGGAGGGACTTGCCAAAACTACACAGGCAGTCAGAGCTTTCCTCTCACCACTTGGCCTCTCTGAGCAGCCTCTCTCTGCACACTCACTGCTCTCTGAATACATCAGACATTTGCCTTTTAAGAAGTCCCTGGATCTGCCTGGCTTTGAGCTGTAGTTTGTAATTCCATTATTGAGGAAGGCTGAGGCAGGAGGTCACAGGTTGAAGCCTAAAGTGAGTAGTTTAGCAATTTAACAGGATCCTGTCTCAAAATTAAGGAGAGAGAGAAGGAGAGGAGGAGGAGAGAAGTGGAGAGAGATGGGGAGAAGGAGAATAATGAGCAGCACCTGCACCTAAGCAGGTGCTCCTGAAATAGACTTGCTTTAAGTGTCTGAACCGAAACGATGACCAGAAACAGGACTCAAAAAAGGTGAGATGGGAGGAGGACACAGGGGCCTGTGAAAACTCCCTGGTATCCATGTGAAATCTGAACTTTGTGTAAGAAGGTACAAGGGTCAAACTCTGCCGGAGGGGCCTCTTCTGTCCTGCTGGAGGAGGCTGTGAGCACATGGAACCCCACCATGACTGAGAAGAGTCAGAGCTTGCTGGAGGGCCGCTGTGGGATGTTATTTGTTTCTCTTTTAAGAAAAAAAAGTGTTAACACATGAATTGTTTTCTTCTAAACAAAAACCTCAGTATTCAAGATTAATTGTAGAGTTGACACTGTGTGATAACTGAGTTTGGGGTTGTTGTTTGGGCACTCATCTTGAGAGGGTCACGGTCCTAGCACCCCCAGCAGGCAGGGTGGTGCAAGGGGTGCTGACCCTGGACAAGGACATCCTGGGCTTGATGTAGCAGCTGTGCTGCTTGTGCCATGCACACCTCCTCTGAACCTTGTTCTTTTCAACTGTATGACAGGCAAGGGAACTGAGCTCACAGAATTACTGCGGTGCTTTAAAATGAGCGATAAAATGCCAAGTAATCATAATAATACTCACCACTGATGCTCCTACTCCATCCAAGGAGGTTTTTTTCATGCCATCTCTTCATAAGGCTATAGGACAAGTATTATTATCCCTGTTTCAAGATAAGAAAGTTAGGTTCAGATAAATCAGGTTTCATGGGTAAGACGTGGCCATCAAGAGCACATTAGGAGGCTAAGGCAGGAGGATGACAAGTTGGACTCCAGCCTAGTCAAGTTAGTGGCTGAATGAGACTCTGTCCCCAAAATAAAAAGGAGTCACAATGAGATGTAGCTCATTACAAGGATCCTGGGTGTCTTGGTTAGTTTTCTCTCTTTGCTGGGATAAAATACCTGGCACTCAAATTTTTAGCTCACAGTTAGTGGAGGTTTCAGTCCATACTCAGCTGGCTCCAAGGCAGAGTGGCACATGAGAGGGCAGTAGTTCATGATGGTGGAAAACAGCAAGAGCTGCAGATGCAGATGCAGATGCTGCAGGTGCAGCAGAGGTAGAGGCCAGCCTCTCCTTTCTTTATATTGCCTTCAGGCTTTCTGCGCCAGGACAGGTGCAGCACTCACACTCTTAATCCCAGCATTGGATCCTGAATGAATCACAAACTCTAGAAGCTCACCCCAGTGACTGCATGAGGCTTGGGGTAGGGGGAAATCTAGATACAAATTAACACTGGGTTTAATTTCCACTACCAAAAAAAGGGGGAAGACAGCAATTGAGCTTCCAAAGCTAATATTCTCTTTGCATCAAAATGATGATGTCAAGGCCGGCGGTATAGCTCAGCAGACTAAGCGCTTGCTTAGGTAAGGGCAGCGCCAGGGTTCAATTCCTGGTTCCGCATGCCGCGCCGGCCCCGCCTTCGGGTGTGCTGAGCCAGTGATGGAGTCCGGGCGTGGTGGCGCGTGCCTGTAATCCCAGCCGTAGGGAGGCAGGAAGCAGGAGAATCACTATGAATGTGGGCTGCATAGTGAGACCCTGCCAAAAAAAAAAAAAAAACAACCAAAATGATGATGTCCTCTACAACAGAGAAGTACTCAGTAATTCTGTATTTGAGCTGATTCTTCCACAGAGACAGCCAGATAAAATTTCCTTCTCCAAGAACACAAGCCAAAGTTAGGCATTAGAAGAATCAAAGAGAACAGGTAGCACTGCCAGGGGTGTGGCTACACTCACAGGAAGTCACTCTGCCCAAGAACCGAGGGGCCTAAAAGTAACTTTCATAGCCTCCGATGTCCCATCTGAAAAATATGCGCAATAGTCTGTTTCTGGAATATTTTGTGGTGATTAATGATATGGTCATTTTGAAGGGACAATAAAAGAAAAAGGGATGAAAGGATACTGCAGAGAACCAGAAAAATAAGGGTGAGGTGGTGAGAGATGAGCGTGGGCAGTGAGCCGAGGAGTGCAAACGTCAACACAGCAGGAAAGAGCCGGGCCAAGGGGGAAGGTCTGTGGTGACTTCGGGGTTGGCAATCCCCATTCCCACATGATTTTGATTTACAGTGTTCTTTCCAGGGGAAATTAGTAAAGGAGAAGTTAGCTGAAGAACTTCCAGACTTCCTTTCGACAAACATTATAAATACACAAAGAACCACATGGAGAGCTGACAGCTCCCCGTGCTGGGGGGGTGGTCCTGTAAACTCTGCCCATCACACTTGGTTCTACTTTGCCTCCCTCAGATCTCCTTCCCAAGCTTCCCAGAAATACATAGAAACACTCAGACGCTCAGGGTAGCTGAAGCACATTTCAGGAAAGCTTGCCAGTGAGCCATGGTTCACTGGCTTGGGCATGTCACCCTAATCCTCTGGTCACTAGCCTCATCACCTGTGAAATGGACTTGGACTGAGCAACCCCAAGCTTGCTCTCAGTCCTGAGACATTTCACTTCTTGATTCCCATGAGGAGAGAGCCACGACATGTGGCCTTCTGATACAGGGCAGCAAGTGCTTGGAGAGGTTCTTGGGACTGGATTGGTGAGCAGGAGCTGGTCTTAAACTCTCCTGCCTGAAATCTTCCTCCTGAGTCTCCATCCCTTGGTCCTGGCAGCCCTGGCAAGGTACCTTTTGCAATATGGCTTCTGATCTCCACTAGCTCTTGAGCCTCTGGGGATGATGAGAAGAAAAAGTAACAACTATGAAAAAATGGGGAGATGACACAAGGGGGCAGCTCCTTTCTCATCTTCTAAGGGAACATCACCGTATGAGTCCTGGCCAGGTCAGAAGCCAAAAACTGCCCTGCTTCAGCTCCTTTCCCGTCGAAAGGCAGCTGGCCAGGGGATGTTCACTGTTGCTTAAACAGACCTCACTTGCTAAGAAGACATCAGAAAGTATTTGGAGACATCTCTCTTTCTCACGTTTAGCTGCCCTTGCAGAAATGAGACCAAGAAATGAGAAGGCTCACCCACGGAAGCAGCACCTCCTGCCCCCAGCACCTGGCTCCCCTTTGCTGGAGTGCACTGCACTTCTCCAGAAGCTTTTGGTTCCCTTTAACATCACCTGATTCTTGGAAAATGAAGCCTAATGTTCAGAAAATTGAGACTTGCTGTGGTGCACAGCCAAGGAACACGAGCTTCTGAAACAGAGGAACTGCCCGTTGTGCTGCGACCACTTCTTTGTTTGTGGCTGTGGGAGAATCACTCAATCCCAGTGGCGTCCTTTGTAAAGTGGAGCTTAATCTTAGGTCATGAAGTTGTTCTGAAGATCGAGAAAGACCGTGCCTGTGACACTATGTTTACAATCTTCAGATTGATGCCAAGTGTCTTCTATTGGAGTTATGGAGGGACCAGAATGGAATCTGATCTCTTGGCTTCAAGTTAATGCTTTCTCACACTGCTCCACATTGGTGGCTATATGGAGCAAAGGCCATGGCCATGCCTCTCTGGCCAGGACTCCATGACTCCACCCCAAGTGACCCAGTAACTAATGCTTGTAGACCAGTCACTAGCTAACTCACCGTCAAAGGATAGTGCAATCACCACCCAGGTGGATATTTCTGGAGATTTTAAAGTAAAATAAAGCAACCTAAGAGATGATAAAAAAATACAGTGTATGTCTTAATGTCCTTCAAATACTTTTGCTGTAAAAGGCATATTTCCATGAATCCCCCTCAAAATTCTCCCTCTCGTTTTGGATACGTTTATCCCATTGTTCTTGTTGGCCTGCTGCTGCAGTTCTCTTAAGTTCTCTTTCATGAGCATCTTTTAGTGTAACACTGCCTGGTATTATATGTGCCTAGCCCATGGTCTCACAAAATCAAGATATAAAGTTAAAATGAAAGGAGGCTAAGAGAGGTTTTATTAGAAATAAAAACAAGAATTTTTCTTAAGTTTTCCTGGGTTTTTGGAAGGGGCCCTGAGTAGGTGTCCACTGAGGCTATCTGTCAAGGATAATTTATAAGGCAAAATCACAATATAGGTGGCTATGGGTCAAATGGAAATCAACCTATAGGATCACAAGTATTAGTTGCTTAACTACTATTGATAGAATAGGAGAGCGAGGCAAGTAGCAAGAGGCTATCAGTGAGTATCATTAACCTTAGCTTACCTATTATAGCATCTAACATAGAGCAAAAGCATTCTTGGCAAAGGATGAGAGTGTGGGCCAAGATACTCTGGCTCCCACACACACACCTACACATCTGAGGCATTAGCTAGGCTCACTGAACCAGGTAGTGCTGAATACAGTACAATCTCAAGCTTCTGTTTATCTTTAGGGAGCCTTGAAAGCCTGGTTATTGCATCTCCATCTTGAGGCCTGGCTCCCCTCAAATTCATCTCCAGCAGCAATTCTGATATGTCATACCTTCTGCACTAACTCTCCCAAGGGTCTAATTCCTCTTTGCCTATTCCTTTCTAATTTAGATATTTTCAGTAATAGCTCCTGTGATATACTGAATCAATTCAAAACATTTACCTTCCATGGGCATTATGACTTTGAGGAAGAGCCAGCAGTTGTGGGATACCAGATCTAGTGAAGAAGGTTGATGAGGTTGCAGCCTGCATTTCTGTTCCCCAGCACTTGACAGCAGCATTCACCATATTTTGTATTTCGTATCATGCTTCACAAAGACACTCACAAAAGAGGACTTCCAGAACTGCTTCCAACAATGGCAAGAATGATGGGGAAAGTGTGCTGGAAGTGAGTATAAGTATTTTCCAAAGAATTATGGCAATGTGCCTTTTACTATAATAATTTTTTAAAGAATTCAAACACTCATTGGACTTTTGTTCACCTCTTATATGTGATGAATTTTGAAGGGATGCATACAAAGAAGAGTAGCAACATCCTCAACAGGAAAGGCATTTATCTAGGCCTTATAGGTTTTCTTACCCTACACAGAAAGAGAAGAGAATAAAGTACAAAAGTGAAGCAAGAAGTGAACTGAGTATGGGGAGTGGAGGACGTCCCAGCAACCTGTCTGGTGGCAACAAGTAGGGTAGCAGTCTTAGAATCACATCTTCCCACACCATTGTTTTATCATCTTGGTGTAAAGTCCTAGGTTTTTCTTACAAAGACCATGCTCATTTATTTGATGCAATCACTGTGGGGGTAAACACACTGCTACTAATTCTTGAGCTGAGTGAGATCAGCCTTACCCAAACCACTTTGCTGCAGTGAAATGAGCAGGAGGTGAAATGGGTGCAGCGGAGGCCAAAGATACCATTCAGCTCTGAGTTTGGTAGAAGAGTGGCCATCTGAAGAGGGTGCAAGAGTTTCATGGGGCCCAGTCCTTCTGTGGCGTTAGGCTGGTGCTTGGAGTCGCTCGTTCTCCAGCATCTTCTGATCTCTCAGGTATGTGGATCACTCCTTTGGAGCATCCTCAAAGTACCTATTACTTCTCTCTCTCTCTCTTTTTTTTTTTTAATAGAACCAGGAATTGAACTCAGGGCCTTGCATTTGCCAGGCAAGTGCTCATCCTACTGAGCCATCTCCCTGGCCCTTTACTTAATTTCTTATAGAATTCATAGTTACTAATAACCATCTCCCAAGTTCATGAGTGCAAAGGTCGTGACCGTCTTGTTCCCCATATTCTAAACTGTGCCTATGGTAAATATGACACTAAATAAGTTCTTATCAAAGAAAGAATGAATAAAGGTGAGCTGGATAGATATGGTAAAGGGCTATAAAATCATATACTGCAGAGGGCAAAGCCAGCAGAGAATGGGGACTTCATTTCAGCTTTGGACAGCAGTAAAGCTACTTTCTGAAATTCTTTTCCTAGTCATCTGGGAAGAAGAAATGAAACTAGTTAGGGTTCATCAAATCTTGTTCTCTAATCCTCATTTTTTCCCCCTAATTCACATTTAGAAAGTGTCAGGGAGCTGCTTTTTCTTTCATTTTTCCTCTTTCCACTCTCAAGATGTACTTCAGATACAACAATATGCATCATCTAGCTTCACCAGAAATTTGCAGTGTGTCACCTTCCAATTTGTGTGTGTGTGTGTGTGCTGTACCAGGGGTTGAACTCAGGACCCCTTGCTTGGCATTCTACTGAGCTATCTCCTCAACCCTTCATCTTCCAAGTTTGTTCTAACAAGGAATAATGAGCTTGGAACATATTCTTGTACTCCCACACAATTCACACCTTGTGGTATCTGCCCCCCAAAAATAACAGTTTTCATGGTTGACTGTGTAAACAGCAAAGAATATCTGCTTGTAGCTTAAAAGCACGCACCCTGAAGCCACATTTTTTTTCTTCTTGTCACCTAAGTACCCATGACAGTTGAAATGTGGTTTGTACCCCCTGAAGGTGTGTATGGTAAAAAGTTCATCCTAACTGTGATGATGTAGACGTACATGGCGGAAAGTACAAGAGGTGGGCCTGGTGGAAGGTATCGTGTGCGGGGGCACCACCCTTAAAAGAAATTAATGGTTTTCTCTAAAACCTAATGTGAAAATAAAATTACCTGAGTAATTGGAGTTGGCTGCCCAACTCCAGAAACTGTACATGAAAACTGAATCTTTACTTGGCTTGAAAGTACTCATCCCTTCCATCTCTGTTTTTGAAGTGAAAGAATAAGTGGATTAATGATTCAAAATTCACAATGAATTTGATTCTGTATAAAGCATTAGCAGGGACTACTTTGACAACCCTTGAGGTAACTACAGAGAAGTCAGCTTAAAAGAACTTTGGCCTTAATATTAGAGGAGAGCAGCTTTATAAAATACCACATTACTTAACCAATTTGATAAGGCTTGAGATATCTAAAGTATATAGGCACTGATTAATAAATTACAGGCAAAAATGTTTAAAAATAGGAAGTATCACCTAAAATACATCTTTCTGGGAAAAGAAAGCAGTACTTTTGGAGATAAAATTGGCAAAAACTTAGTAGAGATCTCATATCTGTAATCAAAGGACTACTCAACATTTGGTAGGATTTGGCAGGGTGAAATTCCCTTGCTCTGGGACATTGGTAGCACAGCCTATGCTTGAGGGAAGGTCACTGGGTGACATAAAGGGGACAATGGGGTCCAATAATGCCTGAGAACTTTTGATTTGGCTGCGGAGCCCCACAAGGGTATGGAGTGAGGGGAAGAGCTACAGCTGATGCAGGTACTACAATGCTTCAACTTCAAGCTGAACTGAAAGTGTCTAGGTCCCGGAGCTAGAGTGACAGTGGGTTAAACCCTCTAATAACAACCTATTAGCTGTGTGCTCTTGGATAAATTTCTTGGCTATTATTAATCTGCTTTCTCATGAAGTTATGAGTTAGTGAGCTGGTAAGTGGTGCAGCACCTGCCTGGTAAGCACAAAGTTGTGAGTTTGACACCTGGTATGCCCCTCCCCCACAAAGAGCATATTGCATGAAGGGACAAACTTTCACTTCTGCTACTGGAATATTTTACCATGATGTGTGGTGAGGTTAGATTTCATCTAGCATTTGTAAACTTTATATCAGTAGAAAGAATTAGAGATATGGGACAAATTTAGAAGAGAAGCAAAAACCACTTAATTACAAGAGGAGAGAAATAAAGGGATAGATAGCCACCTGGCCAGAGTAAGGCAGGGAGCACAGAGCTTGTACTCAAGGAGCTTTGTTCTTAGCCTCTCTTATTACATGGCAAGTAAGGGACTCTCCTTCTTGGGAGATGTTATAACTTGACTGGCTATTTTAGGCTCTGAGAACCCTGGTTCTGCCACTGGCCCTTTCCATTGCCTACCTGTATATTCTTGGATAAACTTTCCTTGGTCCCATTGTTTTGTCAGAATATCTGTGAGCATTATAGTGGAACCTCATATTCAAGCTCAACTTAGCAAAAAATGGTTTACGTGTGTGTATGTTAGTGTATTAATATGGTGAGAAAATAATACATATTCATATATGGGTATGTGAATGTCCAGGTATGAATATATGTTTTAGATATGTGTATGCTTTATACTAAGTGAATTTTTTAAGATATAGCCCCTTCCCCAATTTGTCTTTTCTGTACACTGCTAGAAAAGGAAGGGAGTGAATTGTGGTTTAGGCTTTGGGCAGCTGAGCTGCTTTTCAGTTGTGCTTCTCTGTATTGTTCTCTCTAGCAGGGGTTAACTCTTTTTTCATTTCTATTTTTTAATAATTTTATTGAGAAGCAAATAGCAATGCAACAGATTCAAAACCAATTAGCAAGACAGTTTCAATAACTAATACATTGCATATTGTTGCCTTAGTGATTATTCATTGTACAAGACGCAGATGTGCTATCCTGTCCACAAACACTATTAGAAAAAAATCTTTTTATTCATTGAATTAAGAGAAAGTAGCTGTATATCTAGCCTAACTATTTTGAATGTACAGATACAAAATGGTTGTTTATTTGTATCCCCTTTTTTTGTTTAATTTTGTCAGAGATGGGTATTCCATTGCCATTTAAATATTATAGGTGCATGAATTTAGAAAAATATTCCAATATAGTCCAGTAGTCCATAATGGTAGTGGGTTTTCTGTAAGACTAGCAATGTCAGAAGTTATTGACTTGAGCCTTTTACAGCTCAGCCTATTAATATGGCTTTACTTTTTTACTTCGTTTTTATACCTTTCTGCTGGATGGTTAAGACCAAGATAAAGCAAGACCTACATAACAAGAAATGTAACTTTTGTATCTGATAATGTCAGTCAAATCCCCTCAGGATTTATCCTGAAACTCTGTACCACAGTTTGTAGATGAATTATCAGCCATGCGGATGAATCACGGCCATTGCTTGACCAATTCGTACTCTGTGAAAGCCTGAGAGAATGTTTTCTGTCCATGTGACTCTCCTGAGACACACACATCATTCATTACTTTCCTCTGTGGCCCCATATTCTCCTTGATCAGAAAATTTGGAACACCACTGAGTTACACCACTGAGTTACAGTACAGGTTCCTCTGTATCCTGAGTCTTCACTGCAGAAACCTTATGAAGGCCCTTACCTTGCCCTGCTCTAGTTTTATACAAGAAATGCAAAATTATGGACTATTTTCTGAAGCTGATAAACCTGGCAAACACATGTTTGTTGTTCTTCCTGGCCAGGGGCAAAGCTGGGCCAGTGGAGTTAGGGGTGTGAATAAACAGCAAGGTGCTGCTACTCAAGGTCCCCATGCTTGGGAAGACTGAGTCCTTCTACCATGGTGTGGAAATAGATCCTGCCTCTAAATAAAAAATCAGCCACGCTGAATCCCCCTCATCAGAGCGTATTCCCTTCAGCTGCTCAAGTTGGAATCTTTTCCTATTTGTCTTACTCTCATGTGGAACAGGTTGAACTGGTCTTTGGCAGCAGCTCCATCGAAAACCTCTCATCAGTTTCTCTTATTTTCTAATTGCAGTTTATCCCATACAATAAGTCCTTGACTTACAAATAGATTCTTTTCCAAGACAGCATTCTTAAGTCGGATTTCTTCCTAGTCTGACACATGAATCTTATACACCTTTGACCCAAATATACAATATAAAGTATAAATGCACACAAACAAAAAATAATGTAAATAAACTATTTTTCCTTTTAAGCACAGTAAGCACACAGCACCACTGCTGTGACAATGTTTGGCAGACCTGAGAGCCACTTCTGCAATTTGTTTGCACCTACAAGTGCTCATTATTCCAAGTCCTTTCTTAACTGAAAAGTTCACAACTCAAGTGTCCATAAGTCAGGCACTTACTGCAAATGAATAGACAATTAAAAATAAGAAAGAAGAAGTTGGGTGTAGCCCACAGTGAAGGTCATGGTTTCAGTCCCAGGACCATCCCTCCAAAATAAAGTCAAACGGTGCATTACGTAAGAAGCAGAAGCAGGGGTGGAGGAGTTTGGAAGCAGAAGGGAAGAATAACTTTAGGGTTTGTTCTTTTAATATAAGAACTTAATTTTATTTGCCATTTTCATAACCCCTGAATGAGCTCTGTCTCAGTTCTTCAGTTTTCTCATCTATGTAAAATGCACATTAAAGTTCAACCCTGAGGGTACTTTCATAAGCTTTGCCAATTACTGTTTGTCATTGATACCCATTATGTCTTAGGTTCCTAATCTATAAGATGGGGATATAAAAAAATATTCTTTTAAGGGTCATTTGAAGAGTTGACCAAAGTAAGTGTTTTTAAACTGTTGGTTCCAATCTAAAGTCTATCACTGATCTACACTATCCCCATAGTTTGCTTAATGTGCAGAGGAGGACTCATTCCTCATTTCTACCATGTTTGTCTCTTTTCTATGACTGAGACAGAATACCTGATACTTAAACTTTAAAGGTGAAGAGTTTTGTGTGGCTTATACTTTTGATGGGTTCAGTCCATGGTAAGCCATCCTCCAAGGCAGAAAAGGTGTAGTGGTATAGTCTAGTGGAAGAAATCTGCTCACATCATGGCAGTGAGGAAGCACAGAGAGAAGGCAGGGCCTGGGGATGAAAATACATCTTTTAGCTTATGACACACCCCCATGACCTACCCTTTCTAACTAAGCCCCACTTTGGTGGACATAGTGGATTTAAAATATAGCACTTGTTCCTTAGAATGCTCAACTGTCCACTTCTAGAAGTTTGTTTAATGGTCACCTATAACTGTTTTTCACTTGGAGCCACATAAACACTCATATTGAAACAATGGACAAGTGAATAAATAAGAAGCTGATTTGAGGATGGCTTTGAATCTACTCCAGTATATCATAAAATAGAAAAGCAAATAATTCCAAAATGTCTAAGATATTGCTATCATTAGGAATGTGCTATTCACCTCCTCCTGTCCTAATCCATTCCTACAAAATTCTGTCTCCAAGTCAAGCAGTCTGTGGTCATCAGTGTCATCTCAGCTCTCTCTAGAGAAATCTGATAGTTCTAAGGGAGGCAGAGACAGTCACATCCTCTCTTCCCCCCTTTTAGGATCCTGTCTAGTATAGAGTGGGACTTTTGGGGCTGCCTCAGAATGTGGTCTTTTTGGCCAGAAGTCTCTGGGAATGGGTGGGATCATCTGCGGTCACCCCTTACAGACAAGAGGGTACTGGTCTCAGTGTTTTCATGTGAGTGAGGTTCAGAAGGTCTTCCTGGAGACTGTTCACATTGGACCTCAAGGGTTTCTCATGACCTAAAGGAAGGGGTTAGTAATTGGTGGCAAGGGCAGGGACTCAGCCTAATGGTTTTCTGTGTCCACAGTGTCAGCAGCCTCTGAAGCCTTCCAGGAGCTGGTTGGGGCCGTTGGTGGATCTGTGACCTTCTCTGTGAATTTCACAGTACAGCAAGTTGACAGTATTGACTGGTCTTTCAATGAAACCCGTCTTGTCACTGTAGAGCCAGCTACAGGAGACAAACAGGCCACTTTCATAGCAGCACAGAAACGGAACAAGCCCAGGATAACTTTGCAAGACAGAGGCTACTCTCTGACATTTAGCCAACTGAAGAAGAGTGACTCGGGCATCTACTCTGCGGTAGTACACAGTTCAGACCTCCAGGATGGGCTCACTCAGAAGTATAGACTGCATGTCTATGGTGAGCAGAATCAATCTCCTCATGATCCTTCTATGTGAGCAGAGTCAGCTCACATGGTGGATGGCTACCCTGGTGAGGGGATGGTCTCCCTGACACACCAAAAGTTCAAACGCAGCCTGGATAAATACTTGGCAATAATGTGCGAGAGGAGACTCTTGCATAAATGCAGTAGCTAACTCCCAAGGTCCCTGCCTACTCAGATTCTGTAATAGTCTGCATGGTGTATGGGCAACATAGAAAGTGGCAGTCACACAGATCTAAGTAAAATTCTGGCTTTTGTACTTACTGTGTGCGGGCCTTAGCCAAGTTACTTCATTCCTTTGAGTCTTAGTTTCTATAGCTGTGATGGGGAGGAAAATGGTAACTACCTTAGAAAGCCAATGGGACACAAGCATCAATTGCAACCCTTTCCCCCTATACATCTGATCAGTGTTACCATCATCACTGTTTTTTGCTGTATTGTTATATGGACAAGGACACTTGAATAGGGACGAAAATTCTGCTCTGAATTACATCTTCCTTTTCATTCTGGAGCTTTTCAAGGCGATTCAGGTCCAAGGTATCCCAGGATAATTCAAAGAAAGGAGAACTATATGAATGTTTTCCATGATTGGCTGTACTTTCTTTTCACAGAACTCCTATCAAAGCCCAGAGTTACCACGAGTCTACAAAGCCATAAGAATGGCACCTGTGTAACCAACCTGACATGTTCCATGGAAGAGGAGGGAGAGGATGTGACTTACAGCTGGAGGGCCTTGGATCAGGCAGCCAATGAGTCTTACAATGGCTCTGTCCTCCCAATCTCCTGGACTCTTGGGGGACATAACACGACCTTCATCTGCATGGCCAGGAACCCTGTCAGCAGCAACTCTTCAAGCCCGATCCTTGCCCAGATGCTCTGTAGAGGTGACTGTCCCCTCTTTCCAGGTGCTCTAGTCCATATAATTATACCTTCTTCACTCCTAAATCCCAAGGAAATAGGCTCTGGGGCCTGGGAAGTCTCCATGCCCGGAGGAAAGTGGCATGTGCTCCAAAAATTGGATCACTTCCTAACTGACTCGTCTTCCTTCCTCACACTTCTACCCATTCTTCTTTCCTTAAAGGTGCTGCTAAGGACTCAGGTGCTCCCCTGAGTCTCCTGTTGGTGGTCATCCTGCCATGCCTCCTTGTACCTGTGATATGTGGTTTGATTATGAGGACAAACAGAAGAAAAGGTAGAGTTGGTGTGATGTTCTGCTGTTGTTCTCACCATCACTTATGCATTTTCTCCCTCATGGATTCCACAACATGTGGTGAGCCCATGTAAGGGAGAATATAGATGGAGAGGTCATAATCTGGGATGCAAGGGGAAGACCTGAACACTGAAAGCATGTGTGACCTTCTCTGCTTCCCACTCTGCTCACATTGGTTCCAAGATCGGGAATAAAGAGAACCTACTTCATCCTGATTTATCTAGGATTTTCCTCAGGTTTAGCAGTGAAAGTTCCCTGAAACCCTCCAGGTGCAGGGCAGCTGGGGTGGCTGCAACCTGCAGTGGGCTGTCCATGTAAGATGGGTGATAGGCGAGTAGGGATGGTGAGTGGGAGAACAGGCAGTCTTTGATTCTCCCTCTACTTGGTTTCAGAGCCCATTGAAAGCAAGTGTGAACTGGACACCCACCAGGAAGTTCCTAGCTTTTATCTTTATTCTACAGAAAACACAGAGTATGACACAATCCCCCACATTCAGGTGAGTGCTTCCCAATCTTTCTTAGGACCCGATCCATCTTTTGGAGGCTCTCTTTGTTTTATGTGAGATTTTTCCGTGGTGTGGGTAACACTGAAATTGGGAGGGAGATTAGACTACAGAGCTTTGAAAACCCAGTGTACCTTCATCTTCCCTGAGTCTAATGATTCACCTCTCTCACCCAGCTAATAGCACTCCTGCTGTGAACGTTGTGTGACTCACCTTTTCCCTCCTGCAGTGCACGTTTGCCTCTCTAAAGGGCCAATTCCTTTTGCATAGAGGTGGGTGGAGAATTGTGACTTTGACACAGTGTTTGAGTAAAGGTGTCAAAGGATGCTTTGTTCTGGACTTCTCTTTCCCCAAGGTGACTCAGAACTATCAAGAGAAGGACCAGAGGGCTTATATCACTTTACACTCAATTTAGGAAGGAGCTATTTTCCTAAATTCCCACTTTTCTGAGTAGAAGTAAATGAACATAGCAGAATTCAAAGTGAAAAAAGTCATAAAATAACATTTAGAGAAACCATAATAACGAAAGACTACTTGGAAATGTGAAGTAAGTAGACATCTTCAAACAGCTCCCCAGGACTACTCTCTATAGCCCAAACTGGAAAGCTTTTCAGATAACACTGAGCCCTTTTTCACAGTGACCCATTTAATGAACATATTATAGGGGACCTTCAAAACCCCAGTTTGGCTTTAGCTTTTGGTGTCTCTTGGTCAGGACCATCTTCTCTATCTACATGTCCCTACACTGACCACTTTTGAAGAGAAAGTACTATCTTTCCTCTTTGAAGTAAATATTTTCAGAGCTCCTTCCTTCTTCTTAGGGGACTCCTTTGTGTTTCACTTAACTGGCTTAAATCAAATTTTACCAGTCCTCACCATTTGTCTGATTTTTCTGTTCAGGACACACCACAGAGAGACTGAAGGGCCACCCTACATGTTCAAGAATACACTTTACCACCCAGGACATTTTTCTCTAATGGGGAAGGAGACTTTGTTATCATCTTATCGCTGTGTTTGGTCTGTGAACATCAGACATCCTTATTGGTTTTTCCAATGACCTCTTGACTATTGAAAAAATTTATTTGCAACATTATTACTATTATTTCAAATTATGTTTTAGTCCCCTTGGTTTTTAGTTCATGCGATTTATATCTTATATATTTTGAAATTCATGTAAATATAACAGTAAAAATAATGCAATGAACACAGAAGTAAGCAGTAAACATGAATACAAATAATTCTATGACTTCCTAAAATTATTTATTTATTTATTTTTGGCAGAACCAGGGATTGAACTCAGACCCTTGCACTTCACAGGGAAGCATTTATTCCATTGAGCCATCTCCCTGGCCCCAAATAATATATGAACAATTATTATAATCCAAATTCTGACTACCATCTCTATCTAGAATGCTCTTCCTTTTCTCCATCTCCCTGCATATTTGTTTTTCCCTCCCCAAATTCTGGACGTCTCTCTGTTCTTGTCCTTGTGACTCAGTGGGCAGGTGATGATTTCTTCTGTTTATTGTTTGTTTTTCAATAGAAAAATTATCCAGGAGAAGATGCAGCAAATACACTTTATTCTATTGTGCAAATACCAAAAAAGGTAAGAAGTTTTTAGAGTCAAGTTTTATCTTAATCATCCCATTCCTTTTACTGCTCGTGTTTACAATGAAATTTCTTGGGTTTCAGAAATCTCATATTCTCTGGTATTATAAGGGATCCCATTTTCTTTGCTTAGGGTTATTCACAAATATAGGGAATAGAAGAGAATCACTGGAACAATACAATAGGGGAAACATTCTAGATAGAAATAGAGAAGAATGAAGAGAAAGGACATGGCTCAGGCTATAGCTGGCAGGAAAGGGATGTGTGGGAAAGAGACACAGTCTGGCTCTGGAGCTAAAGTAAAAGAAATACAGATTTCCACTGCTGTTCCTTGTTCTCGCTATGTTAAATCTGACCTGCATGCTCCCTAAAGTTAAACTATTATGGTGGCAAAATTTCAGGCTTATTCCTAAATAGATTTTCCCCTGCTGAAGCAGTAGTACCTTTCTGTGTCCTTACCCTTCCTCTTCAAACCGAACAGAAAAAATAGGGACCTTAAAAAGCAGCTTTTGAGTGATAGAAACAGCTGCTTCTAATAGTTATCACAAAGAATATTTAGTACATTCACCATTCAACAAGATAAAGATGGGTTAAACCTTCTCCAAGCTGGAAATGATTACCAGTAAGCTCAGTGGAGGGTCTGCTTGAGTAACACCAGATATAAGAAAAATCTGAGATTTGGGAAGATCCAGAGCCCTGCTAACTTCTAGTGCTATTTCCTTGCCTTCATGTACAGGCGGAGAATCTCCACTTACCAGACACACCAAAGAAGTTTGGCTTCGAGAATATCATCTAAACACCAGAGTGCTCTTTCAAATCACAAGAGGGACATAAAAGAATTCCTTGGTAATAAACCGCATGGTGTGGTACCACACTGCAATCTCAGCACTCAGCAGGCTAAAGCACAATGGTCTGGGGCTCAAGGACAACGTTGATGACACAGTGAAACCCTGTTCTGTCCAAGGGGATATTTTTTTGTTGCTGCCATCACCTGTGGGCATCGGACTCCAGTTTCGTCAGCCTCTTAATGCAAACTCATACCAGCAAATTTCCAGGGAGTTGGCAGCTCTACGTAGACTGGCACTGCTTTCTTATCTCCCTTGATACATGGATTCCAGATTCTTGGGCTGAGCAACTACTGGATCCTCTGGTTCTCTCTCCATCATGCACATGACTGCTGTGGGATCCCCTGACTCTGAACTTATAAACCTGATACATGTCTAATAGAAATTTTAATATACATTTCTCTTAATTACAAAGTTGTTTACTCAAATTTTTCAGTTAACTCCTCCAAAGAGGAATTTAACTTCATGCCATCTATGATCCATATTGGATCCTTATGCTATCTATTTGCTGGAGCCTTTCCACAATTTGTTTTTGCTCTGGTTCTTGGACTTAGCTACTAGGTCCTCATCTTCCAAGTAAAAATGTAATGAAATCTGCTAGAAGATTCAGACACGGTGGCAGACACCCCAGCCACCGGCCCAATCCTGGTGGTGACCACACCAGCGTGGTCCCTGGAGCCTCATAGACCCACTCTCAAGGCCTCTAACTTGGACTTCATTACTTTCCTTGTCTGAACATCTTATGCCACCTTCCCACACTCTTGCTTGGGATAGAATTAAATCTCTATATCAGTTTTGACAGCATGGCCATTTGGACAGTATGATGTTGACCATATGTTTGTTGAAAATAACTTTTGTTGGGTGTGGTGTTGGCTTGTCCTAAAATAACGGCCTGAGAGCTGGATAACAAAGCCTACAATGCTTTGTTGGTTACAGCCATGAAAACTTCTTGGTTATTCTTAATTGTCAATTAAGGTAAAAAAAAAAAAACAGCACACCTTAAAACATTTACTGCTAACCAGATAGATGAAATAAAAGACTCTTCAAGGCTTTTTTACATCCTTCCTTTTCAAAAGGGCTACATGGTGCATTGGGATATTCAATGACAAGTTTGGGATTACCTTTTTGGAAAAGAAATGTATCAGATTGATTTTTTAGATACTAACATTATCACAGAACCGTATTTTAACTTCACTTCAAGAATCAGTGAATGAAATTCTATGTGAAGAATATCAGTTCCAAGCAGTATGAAGAGTAAACGCCAGGATGTTCAGGGCACGTGGGCATTTCTGAGATAACCTTCTGAACTGTGCTGTATTATTGTAGACAGTGGATATTCTTTACAGATATAGTTCCTGATTGTAAGAAGAAGAAATAAGCGATTATTCAGATAAATGTGGGAGGAAAACTCTTAACGAACCGCCTGAAGGAGATCATCTCGTACAGGCAGCTACATGTTACGGATGAAACGCATATTATTAATCAAGTGGAAGAAGATACGTGCTATGTGTCTCAGGATTTTTACAGAGAGATGGATATTGCAAAGTTAAAAGGAGAAGATAATACTGTTATGGTAAACTATGTTTTACCTGACTTCAGTGCAATTAAAAAGGGCTCTTGCAAGCCAAGGGAAGAGAGGGTTTTGAATGGAAAATACAAGTCTAGGGAACAAATTCTGTGCTTGGCTAATGAGAAATTCACTGTTCCAGAAATTCTCTTCAATCTGTCCAACACAGGCATTCAGGAGGTAGGGATTCCAGAAACCCTTGTCTATTTTGTTCAAAACCTACCTAAAGAAATGCAACCATATTTTCTTTAACAACATTGTTTCGACTGACGGAAATTCCCTTTTCCCAGGATTTAGAGATTGGGTCTACTCCCAAGTTCAATGTCTGACTCCAACAGATTATGACATTTCCATTGTACTGCCAGAGAACCCTGTTACTTATGCCTAGGAATGTGGAAAGTTGATATCAGAGAATGACGACTTTGAAGATATGGTGGTCATGAGAGAGGATTATGAAGAAAATGGACACAGTGTCTGTGAAGAGATATTTGATATTTAAGGAGCTTTCCTGAATGCAAGTCTTGATTGTTGTAACTGAAAAGTGTAATTTCAGTCTCTTTTTTTAAAAGAAGGTTAAGAGAGGCCGGGGAGATGGCTCAGTGGAATAAGTGCTTCCCTGGCAAGCGCAAGGGCCTGAGTTCAATCCCCGGTTCTGCAAAAAAAAAAAGAAAAGAAGGTTAAGGACCTGTACTACTCCTCTGTCTAAGATCAAGTCTTGAACTCATGTAAATAACTTGTCCCATGGATGATGTTTCAAAGATTTCTTGGGGGGGGGTACTACAGTAAACTGTAACTCAGCCTGTGTTTTCATTTAGAAGCTGTACTGGTATAATAATGACTGTGCTATTTTTAAGAGTAGATTTTTTTATTAAAAGCTGAAAATAAATGTAGTTTAATTCTTGTTTTGTGGTATCGGAGTCATACTCAGGATCTTGTACTTGCCAGACAAGTACTTGTCCCACTGAGCTACATTCCCCAGCCCTGGTTGAATTTTTTTTTATAACTGAAGGCATGAATTTAACTCTCCCAATGGTCAGTTGCCTGTAGAAAGTAATTTTGGCATTCTGACTAATAGTTGGCCAAAGTGTTTATAGGCTTAAATATTTTTCTGTCTCTTAGAACTATTTTATTTAAAGGTGTCAGTCTTGGCAGACATGATGGCACGTCTGTAATCCCAGTGCTCAAGAGGCTGAGGCACAAAGATTGCTACAAGTTTGAGGCCAGCCTGGACTACCTAGAAAAACTATGTCTCACCAAAAAAAAAAAAAAAAAAAAAACTAAAGAAAAAGAATAAGGAAAAAGGTATCATTTTTATTAATGTACAATGAAGTTGGAAAAACAGGGATGGCCAAATAGCTCGGTGGATTAAAGTGCCTGCAAGCAGACACAAAGGGTGGGGATTTGATCCCTAATCCTGCTATGTTGTCCCTGTACCCAGGGCACATTGAGATAGCAATTGGGACTGGACATGGTGGCATGCACCTGTAATCTCAGCTCTTGAGAGGCTGTAAACAGGAGAATCACTACAAATCCAATCTAGTAGAGAGACCTTGAACACCCTATAGACCCTTCTCTAAAATACAAAAAAAAAATAAATAAAAAAAAATAATAATAAAGTTAGAAAAAGGAATTAAAAACTAGCTTTTGTCAGATTGAAGTAACATCTTCTATTACCTACTTTCCTGAAAAGTCATCATGAATGGACACTGAATCTTATCTAAGGCCTTTTTTGTATCTGATGAGATGGTCATTTTTTTTCTTGCTTCTATTTATGTAATAGTTAACATTTCTTGATTAGTGTACATTGCATCCCCAGGATAAAGCCTACTTGACTATGATATACAGTCTTTTCTTTCTTTTTATAGCAGAACCAGGGATTGAACTCAGGCCCTTGTTCTTGCCAGGCAAGCGCTTATTCTACTGAGCTATCTCCCCAACCCCTACAATCTTTTTAATGGTTTGTCACATTCTGTTTGACTATATCTTGCTGAGGATTTTTGAATCTTTGTTCATTAAAGAGATTGGCTTAGCCGGGCGTGGTGGTGCATGGCTGTAATCCCAGCACTCGGGAGGGTGAGGCAGGAAAATTGCTGTGAGTTCGAGACCAGCCTGAGCTACAAAGTGAGCTTAAGGCCAGCCGGAACTGCATAGTGAGACCCTGTCTCAAGAAGACAAAAAAAAAAAAAAAAAATGATTGTCTTGTAACTTTCTTTTTCAGTTGAGTCAAGCAAAGAATGACTTTGGCAGTACTTCTTCCCTTTCAATTTCATTTAAGAGTTTGAGAAATATTGGCATTAGATCTTCCCTGGGATCCTTATAAACTTCAGGTAGAACTAAGGAGTGAACTCACAGCCTTTACACTAAGCTACATCGTTAAGCCTTTAAAAAAATAACATTTTATTTTAAATCTTCAGATAGGGTCCTGCTATGTCTCTAAATTGCCCAAGCTATGTTTATACTTGAATTCCTCCTGCCTCAGCCTCAGAGAGCACTAGATTACAGGCATGGGCCTTTAATCATCTTTCCTAGCTCTTTATGTCATAGCTGAGAGCAAGCTCTTCTTGGCACTTGTGTCTCGTAGCAGCCCTGGACTAGAGATGAAGGAAAATCGAGAAACTTGCCTGAATTTTCAGACTTCAGTCTGGTAGCAAGGCTAGGATAAAAGGGGTACCTACTCTCCCATCTACCTCTCCAGAAAAGGGCAAGCCAAGGCTTAAAGCACAAAAAGAATGGGTGGTTTTCTTCTCAGTAGATAGGGCAAAGGATACAGCTTTGAAGATGGGCCTGGGTTCAAACTGCATAAATATCCCAGTGAGTCCAACCAAGGACTTGAATTCCATGAGGGTTTTCACATAGATAAACCTTGGAGGGGCTGCAATGTGGGGACCATAGGGAACCAGTGCAAGTGCTTGGAACAAAAGACAATTGGTTCGTGGAAAGCAACAGGGTATACAAAACGGAATGGCTACAACCTCCAAAAAGCCAATTTAGGACAAAAAAAGCATTAAAATGAAGTATCATCCCTTGAAAGAGAAGTGTCTGTTTCGCAACACAGAGGAGGGGGAGCAGGGGGGCAAAATAGAAATTTGCTTTCCTTAGACACTGAAAGAACTTAAGAACAATGGCTTCTTTTGGTTAATAATGAGACTGAGAATTGTGTTGTCTAAAAAAGGTATTGTGAGGGAGTTGAGCCTTATCTGAGTCCTCTGCTATGAAACTCCATTGCAGGGAGGCAAAATAAAACAGAAAGAGATAGGTAGACAGGAAATTAGAATCGTAAAACATAGTTGACCAAGGTTACCCACATTAGTATTCCTTCACCCTCTTTTTTTTCTTTTCTTCCAGGCCCATCACACTCAAAACCTTTAAAAGTACTCAAGTTCATAATTAACCTAGGTCATGAGATGCAGTCACCTAAATTTAAGATGAAGAAACAAATTCAAGGCATTCAAAGACTATTTTAAGGCAAAGCATCTCAGATCACTTATCCCTAAAGATATCAAGACCGTACATGTGAGCCCAGCCCCAGGTTACTCGACTACTCATACTCTACCTTCTGTCTGATTGTGTGCTTCTTCAACTCTGATGAATCTGTCTATGACACTCACTGAGGAGTCTTGAAATTCCTTTATCTATGAAAAATATCCATCAGTCTGCTCTATGGCAGAAGCAACTTGAAGACCTTCCATGACAGTTCTAGCCCCCACTGACTAATATCTCCTATAATGTCTTTTTTCATGCATTATGAGATTCAGATACAAAAATATGCCTCTTGTTAACTATTTTTAATAGCAAAATTTTGGACTCTAACAAAGAGTCAGGCCATGGGTGAAACTATTAGTTAAATTACACTGAGCAAACACAGGCATTAAGAATTACAGGTTGGAGCCAGCAAGATATCTCTGCAGACTAAAGCACCTGCTGAGACAAGTACAGGGACCGTGGTCTAATCCCTAGCCCACATGATGCACCAGCCCCTCCCTCAGGGTGAGCTGAGCCAGCCAGAGTCCTGGCGTAGTGGGGTATGCCTGTTATCCCAGTGCTGGGAAGGCTGAAAGCAAGAAGAACACCATGAGTCTGAGCTGCATAGAGAGACCCTGCAACAACCAAATACAATGAAAACAACAAAAGAAAAGAATCACAGATTATAAAGCAAGAAAATATTATGACACCGCAGGTAACTAGAGTATAAAATTTAATATGCTGTATGATTAAAGGTATGTGTAAAAAAAACACATGCATGGGAGAATCTGGAAGAAAATGTTTCAAAATATTAACAGTTCTTTAGAGAGAGTGACACTGAATGTTTCTTCATCTTAAGGTCAGGTGACTTAGGAATTTTCTCTGTGTTCATTTTTTTAAAGCTCTTTAATGAGAAAGGATGTAAAGTGGAAGAAGTTTGCAGCAGATGTTCAGAGACAAAAAAATGAGGTGCTGCTCTCTAAAAGGGGCTGAGAGGAAAGTCTGAACCCCTCAGGTGGAGAGTGTGTGGAGGAGGGAAGCAAGTGTCCCTCTGAGTAAGAAGGGGTGGAACAAGGGAGGAAGCCCCTCACACAGTGATCAGAGGAAAAGATGATGGTGTGTGCAGGTGGGGAGAGAGTGGAGAATGGGGGCTGCTGGTTATAGAGTGTGGAGTTCTCCTCTTGCCTCTTTCCTAAACAAATAATTTAAGGCCAGTAGATCTGGAATTTGAAAATTTAATGAGCTCTTTCCCAATGCTGGCTGCAGAAAACTGCTCTACTTCATGAGCTCAACTAGCACAAAGGAAACCACCAGGCCCACTCATATGAGTCCCTAGGCAGTGTGGTTTAATGTGTGAGCAACAGCTTCATAGGCATGAAACCCTCACGCAGAAAAAGAAAGTTATTTTTTCCATGACTCAAACTCAGGACCTTGTGCTTGCCACAAGCACAAAGCAATGTGTCACTGAGTTATCTTCCCAGCCCAAAAAAATTATATAAAGGTATCATTTTAGGAAGTACTGGCTCATTTACCCAATTAGACATGCATGTGTTTGTTTATTTAGTATTATTTAAAGTGCAACACTAAATGGAGACACTATCTTAACACAGGGAGTGCAACAGTGAAAACTGAAATAGAGGTCCCTGCCCTCAGGCTACGTGCATTTTAATGAGAGAGGCCAAATTACCCTTTAAATAACATTGCAGCAGGACTGACTGCTTTGGAAGAGAGATGTCACTATGATATCCTACAATGGGAGAGCTTTCTCAGGCTTGGGAGTGTGGGCAAGGGATTTGCCAAGTGAGAAAGGTAGAGCTGAAATATAAAGATGAGTAGAAGCTTTTAAAAAGAAGTAGAGAAAGTGAATATTCTCTTTAGTTTGAAGGGCTGGTAATAAGAAGGCCTGAAAGAACACAAGTCAGTGTGGCTGGCCCAGAATGAGCTGTGCTTGTAAAATTTCACTGCAACACAAGAGAGATTATAGCAAGAAGAGGTTGAAGGCTAAATGTGGGCGATGTCTCAGAAGATATCACAGTAATCTGCAAGAGGTAGTTATACATTGGACGGGGATGGAGGATGAAAATGGAAAGAAAGGATGGTTTTTGAGGTACCTAAGGGATAGGAAGATATGTGCATCCAGTACTAGCCTCCGGATGTTCACTGACTTGAAAAAAGAAACTGAACAGCTAACCTTTAGCTTCTGCCAATGGAGCCCAGGGGCACGATTATAAAACTTACGTGTTCCCTTGACTGGATCCCAAGAGATTTACGCAAAGAGAAAGAACAAACCATTACGGCAACCTTGGCCAACTTTCAGGAACCTATGTAACCAAGACAATTTCAAGCCTGGAAACTGGATTGAAGATATGTAAGACAGTACAGAAGCAGAGATCATCTCTAGAGGAGAACAACAGGCAGGTATGTTGGCACATTCTTCTAATCCTAGCACTCCGGAAGGCTGACGCAGGAGGACCGCAAGTGGGAATGCAGCCAGAGCAACTTGCTAACTTGCTATGACCCTGGCAAATTAAGGCAAGGGCTGGAGATGTGTGAAGGCCTCCGGTTCAGTACGAAGGGCCTGTGTGAAGGCCCCGTGTTCAACCCACAATTCCAGCAATTAAAAAGAAAAAGAAGCCGGGCGTGGTGGCGCAGGCCTGTAATCCCAGCACTCGGGAGGCTGAGGCAGCAGGATTGTTGTGAGTTCGAGACCAGCCTGAGCTACAAAGTGAGCTTAAGGCCAGCCTGAACTGCATAGTGAGACCCTGTCTCAA
>PVKA01013646.1:0-54463 GCA_004027165.1 Ctenomys sociabilis | reverse complement strand
TGTATTTGGCACAGGGTCTCACTATGCAGCTTGGACTCATAGTGATCCTCCTGTTTCAGCCTCCCCAGGGCTGGGATCACAGGTGTGTGCAATCAACCAGGATTTGGTGGCTGTCTCAGCACGCCAAGGGGGAAGGGCCTGTGTAGCACGTTTTGGGGTTCTTAATGGTCACAACTTCCTTGCCATATGGAAAAGCGTATTTCTGGCCTTTGGGGGCTCACTGAGATCGTAGATCTTGTTCTGGCTTTGCTACCTGCCACACTCTAGAAGCTTAAGGGAATGCAGTTCCCTTAAGTACTAGGACGCTGTTGTTACCAAGCTTTCTGTAAGAATATTTGTTGGCAATCAATTTCTTTAGCAATGGACCTGTATACATAAAATAAATTCACATAGAATCCAATAGCTTCTTTTCTGAAAAAACCATTTTATTGAAGTATAATTTGTATCCCATAAAACACATATTCAAGTGCACACTTAATGAATTTTTGTACATAATTTCTTTTAATATTTAAACATTTAAAACTTTTAATTGAATTATAAAGTACTTACTGAATGTGGAGCTTGATGAATTTACACAATCCTATAAATCAAACTTTAATGATTTTCTGGTGGTCAATTTTGTTAAATATAATTTACATGTAATAAAATTCATCTGTTTAAAATATGTAGCTGGGTGAACTTTACAGTTCTTTAGCCACTACCACTATGGGGATGCCATAGAAGGATTTTGTCACCCCAAAGGCCCGTGCTTCCCCTCTCAGTCAGTTCCTATTTTCTGCTCCAGATTCCAGGAGCCACCACTCAGATTTCTGTGCAATAGTCACTTGTTTCAGAATTTACTACACATTTACTTATGCTGGCTTTCATGGCTAGCTATTTTTATTTAGCATGCTTTTAAGATTATTACTTCTTCCAGTGTGATAGTCGTGCATACAACACAGCTTGGTACTTCTTTTGCTTTCTTGGGGAGCCTTCCTGCATCACGCAGGCTGACTTTGCATTGCCAGGTTGCAGACCTTTGCCTCATGACCCCCATGCCTTAGCTTTCCAAGAGCATGATCACTCTGGGGTTAGAACTCTCCATGCAGTTCAACTTATGGCTATCATCTGGCTATCTGAGGGGGAGCTGGACGATTCACTCTAATGCACTTCTCATCCTTATTCTTAGTACCCTCATCCATCCAGAGGACAGTGGCCATAACCCGAGCCCCTGTGGCCTGCAGAGCCACATTTACATCTGGGTGTGCTCATAGGTGCCAGATATTAGGGTATGGACTCTTGACAGGTAAATTTTTCACTCAAGCACTGTCTTGCTATTTGACTTCAGTCTCTGGTGTGGCTGTGTGTAAGTATGTGCATGTGTGTCTTCGTGCATGTTTGTGTACATACGGATGGGCTTTATTTTTTCTGTTCACTTTTGGACAAATCATTTAAATGTTTTGATTTAGAATCATCATTTCTTTGAGTTCTATTCTAAGATGTACAGTGTGTACCTTTAACTTAGTGTTGTCTACTTACAAATAACATGGCACTTCGTGGAGAACACAAGGATGTAAGAATAATACATGTCTTGGGACTTTTACATTGCTTAATGCATCTTGGTTGCTTACAATGCTTCTGGGCCATGTGGAAGGATGGCAGGGGTCACTCAGAACTGCTGAGGCTTGCTTATAATCCTTGCCAGAGTGTGCAGGATAGCAAAGGTTAGTTTAGCCTTGTCACCAACAAAAGCTGCTCTTTGCTTGTACCTCATTCTGCACATCACTGAGAAACTTTCCTATCGGCTTTCCTTCAAGTCTGCTGGCCTAGTATTCCATGTAAACAAGACACTCTTGACCCTGCACCATGCTCTGAGTCCAGGTATGTGTTTCTCCCTGCTACAATATCCATTTCGTATTGCATATCTTTTGAATTTTCAGTCTTTTGGGTTTCTGCTTCTATTTATCATTTTGTCTTGCAGTTATTTTACTTTTTAAAATTGATTCTGAAATTTGATATTTTTTGACTGCATAGCTAATAGTCAAAGGCTGGATGTGATTAGATTTATCTTTTTTTTTAAAGAATGCTAACTTTTGTTCTGGCAGGAGCAAGCTTCACTGGAGATCATCTTTACCTTCTTTATGTGCCACTGAATGCCTCTAAAATTCTGTGGCAGGGTGTGGGTTTCTTTCTGTCTTACTTTTACTCCCAGGTATGGTGCTGCCCCCATGGAAAGGCTTACTTCACATGCTCGGCTGTGGCATCCTGGGGGCCTACTCTCCAGTGTCTTGCTAGAACTG
Organism: Ctenomys sociabilis; assembly: GCA_004027165.1. Lineage (NCBI taxonomy): Eukaryota > Metazoa > Chordata > Mammalia > Rodentia > Ctenomyidae > Ctenomys > Ctenomys sociabilis. The sequence goes on along the minus strand of PVKA01013646.1, from coordinate 52,184 downwards.
CTGGCTAGGTTTGCGAAGCATTGACTGTCACGTGGGTTCTCAAGAGGTGGCCAAGGGACAAGGGGAAACTGCACACCCTGCTCTTAGGACTCCTGTGTAGCTTTTTTTCTCCAGCCAAGCGACTTTAGGGCCATTTACTTCTCTTTATGGCTTGGTGTTCCTACTTGCTCCTGTTGTCCACAAAACTGTTCACTCTTATTTAGGTTCTGTTTTCCTGAGCTGTGGTCTGGAAAATTCTTCCAAGGAGAAGTCTTGGTTTTATGTGGTGTTTATCTTGTTTGCCTATTTTCTCTCAAGGACCACAGCCCTGTGTTGGCTGCTGTCCAATGCCTGCAAGCAGTTGTTATATATGTTTTGTCTGGATTTTATACTTGTTTATAGTGAGCAGTTAAGTCCAATAATAGCTGTTCCATGATGGCTGAAAGTGGAACATGCCCGTGTTCTTTTTGTTTCTCTTTCTACCACCTCTTAGTAGCAAAAGACCATTTTACTCTTAATCCACTGAGCAGGACCTAATGAGTTAATTTTTTTCTCTTAATTTTCCTTAACCAGTTACAACTGTTTTGTCACCAGCTACAGGTTTAACTCCTCAGGCTAACCACATCATCTAACAATGAGCCTCTATTGCTTAGAAGGGGATTTTCTTGGGTGCTGTTAGACTTTTGAGTATACCTAGCCTCGGTTTCTTTCATTTCTTTCTATTATTCCTTGTTAATCTACTAGCTCCGACTCATGATTAGGTCACATGCTTCCTGGCTTGTACTTAACCTTCTAGCTGCCGCACCATTCTGAGAGTGAAGCTGGGCTTCCCACTGCGGCTTCTTAGGCTCCCAGTTCTGTTTCATCTCACTGTGCTCCCTGCTTTGGTGTGAACAAAACTCAGTGTTGTATCATGTGCAGGTACAAATTCCTGATGATGAAGTGATGGCTATATATGCCTACAATGTACTAGTAAAGTTAACTAAAAAAACAGCTTCTACTACAAAGAAAAACAATTCATGGCATAAATGATACCCTTATTCAGATCATCTAAACTAATAGTGCTAATAAGTGCCAATATTTAGGAGAATCTGTTCAGAAGTAAAAAAAGTACTTACTGAGGAACATAAAAATATTTTGCTTTTTGTGCAAATAACAAGACAGGCACAGGAAAGTTAAGTTCATTTGCTCTATCGTAGGAAACAAAACCCAACAGAGCCATGCTAAGTCAGCGACGATCTTGGGAAGGACAGAGCTCTTTGCAGATCAAGTCAGAGGGCCTGTGTGTGCAGCATTTTATTCCATTAAATCATTGTAAATAGAAATATAGGAAAATTCTAAATGCAAAAGTTGGTAAAATCTAAAGTAGCCATTCAAGAGTGATGAGTCAAGGTTATTAAACTTGGAACTTTTCCTTGACTCAAACCCATCACGGGGCCAGCAAGATAGCTCAGTGACTAAGCACCTGCTTAGGTAAGCACTGGGGTTCGATCCCTGGCACCACATGATGCCCCGGCGCCACACCTAGTCATGCTGAGCCGGCTATCGAGTCTGGGCGTGGTAGTGCATGCCTGTAGTCCCAATGCTGGTGAGGCTGAAAGCAGGAGGATCACTACAAGGCCGAGCTACATAGTGAGACCCTGTGTCAAATACATTAAAAAAGAATTACCGATTTTGTATCTGCCATTTTAAATTTTTTTATTATTACTTTTTGCTATATTTTTGTAAGAGTAGATTGACACAAACTGAATTTTGGCTCCTCTGTCATTTTGACAACAGTAAGATTTTTGAATGATATAATTTTTGGCATTTTATTGGACACCTTAAGTTTTAGAGGCAAATATTTTTAGAAAAAATCAGAATTAATTTACCTTTTGAAAAATAACACAGTCAATTCTAAATTTTTATATGGAGAGAAACAGCATCTTTCCTCACTTTATTTGATTTGAGACATACATACTTGAACTTGTATATTTAAAGATCATTTCCTCCCTAGGAGTGAGGCCATGTTTTTCTACTAAATTTATTTCTTGTGTATTACAATAATGCACTACAGTTCCAAATGTCTCATTCATCTGTTCTTGTGAGTTTATCTTACATTGGAAGTAAAAGTAAATCCTTTTAATTTAGGGGTATGAATCTTTTTACACCACATTTGAGCTGATGCTCAGCTAAGCAGGTGGCTTTATTTACATTGTTACAAAAAATTTAAAAACTTATTAAAAATTTCCTTCTTTTAAAAGCCTGCCATCATCATCTCTTTCTTCTTTGTTCAATTGATTACGTTTAAAATATAATATAGAAATATTTGGCTTAAAAATGTCTGGGGCTGCCATAGCAAACTACCACAAGTAGGGTTCCTTAGAAAAGGACATTCGTTAGTTGTGGAGGCCAGATGCCTTGGATCAAGGTGGGTGTCAGGTGGGTTCCACCCAAGGGTGGCTGGGACTCGTTAGAAACTTCTTCCCAATTTCTGGCAGTTAGCGGGCAGGCATGGATGTTCCTTGGCTTTGAGAAGTGTCGCCCAGTATGACCTGAGCCCCAGCAAGTGAGGACTCATTTGTGATTCGATGTATGGTGATTGCCTCTCTAAAGACCCTATGTTCAAAGCTGTGTTCTAAATTTTTGAGGACTCAGTCTTCAACATACGAATTTTGGGAAAATACAGTTCAAATCCTCATAGCAGGAAGTCCAGTACATAGTTAATTCTAGTGTGCTGCTTCCCTCAGTAATTTTCACTCATTCTTCCAGATAGCAGAATTTGATAAGCAAGGAGAACTTTGCAATGTGAAGTTCTTGAAAAATCTAGTTCTTCCTCTAAAAGGTAAATACATTAGGGTAGGAATAACACCTATTTTTCCACTTTATTTCCAGAACCTAATGAAGTCCTAGAAGATATGTAATGAAATTTGGTCAGTGGTTAAATGAACCAGGCTTTCACATACTTAGGTGGTATCTTTCTTCACTGTACTTGATTTGAGACACATAGAGGTATGATTTAAGTATGAAAGAAGTGTGATAAATTGTGGTTCATCATAGAATAATGAATTGTTTTATGCTACTGGGACTATCTTAGTCTAAAAATTCTTCTGACATTCTCATAGTCAGAAGCTTTAAGTTTAATCTTTTGAATAAGGAAAGTATCTATTCAGGGAAATGTAAAATTCATGAATCTATTTGTATGCAGATTTTAGCGAGGAATAGAAAAAAGGGAGCGGGAATCCAAGGAACTACCCCAGAAATACACATATCCTCAATGCATACACAGAAACACACACACACACACACACACACACACACACACACACACACACACACACAATATACCTTTAGCATTTCTTGCAGAAGGCTCTTCTGAAACATCTCCACTTACCACCCATGTATTGTGTTTCTTCCATCTTTTTGCCCACAAATTGGGAAACAATGAGTCAAGGGCCTCCTGTCAGGCTCCTTATCATGGTAGTGATGGAGACCCAAGTAGCACCGGCTAGGGGAGCTCATGCTGAGCGTAGCAGGTTGATCCCACAAGAGAAGCCTGCGCTGAGGCATTGCATATGTGCTGTGCAGCAGTGCAAAGGGGCCGGGTGCCTGGTGGCGACACGTGGCAGCTGCTGCCCCAGTTCGCATGCGTACAGACGCATACACTCTCAGAGAGGCTTAGAATGTGCTTGCGTATTAAACTTTTTAAATAAATTGCCTCATAGATGTGTTTGAGAGAATTAGGGCTTTGTTTGCTTTTAAAGAAAGAACTCCTGACCTTAAACTCCTGGCAAAAAAGACAATGACATAAACATGTGCACGAAGAGAGGATTTTTCTCCAGTTAAAATTCTGTAATAGGTGCACCAAGGTGAGTGGACTTTCTTAATATCTCTGGGCTATCACTGCCTGTACCTTACGTTCTACGATTCATGAAGAAGCTAGAAGGGAATCCAGTAATTCGTAATGCCAATGAATCTTTCCTGTTTCCTTTTGGAGTAGCAGGGCTCTAGTAGTAACTTGCAAAGCTGTCTTACCTGCCAATCTACCAGATCCAAGCAACATAAAGAAAGTACGAAGGTTTGCAGCGATAATACTTACGGTTTAATACTAAACAATGCTTATCATCCTTGTGTGTATGCGAAGTTCAAAAAAGATACAAAGAATTTTTTTTCTTTTAAGACTGATGGCCAGGCCATAGAAATGTGAATGGAGGGCTTTGTTGAGAGCAGACCAGTGCTCTTAGAAGTTTTTAGTGCAGATTGGCTGAAAATGTGGCATCAGTGCTGATTTAATACGGATATTTGACGTTTTAGGAGACTACATAACCAATTATTCTTCTTTGAACAAAAGTTTCCATTCGTTCAATGTGAACACTTATTAAGTGGTTTGTCTTGAAATTTGTCAAGACTCTGGAAAAGTGACAGTTCAAAACAAGGCTAAGAGAGTAATTCTGACCAGGACGTGCTATTCTGTTGGCTTGGCTGCTGTGGTTACAGCCTTCTGTGGAGCAATAGATCTTGTGTGATAGGCCCAGAAATAAATAAGACAATGACGTTATGTTGACCTACTAAATGAACAGCACAGCAGCTCTGTAACTATGAGCAGCTATGGTTACTTCACTGCTTAGTTAGAACTGTTTTCCTACCCCTCCAGAAAAGAAAACAATAAATAATTGATTTCAACGGTAGTTTTTTTGAAGTATATGTACATTCCTTTATGCAAAGTTACAAAATCCCTGGAAGTCCCACCTGTGAATGATTGTAATATTCAACCCTGAGGTTAGTTTCTATCATGTTTATTTCAGGAAGAGCCCCTCTCTACCTCATTTTAGTGGCTAGCCTGTAAGCCTCCAAACTGTAAGCCTGATAATCACAGTTTTTCCAAGCAGGGAGGATCATCAGCGACATAATGTAAAGGCAACAGGGATAACAGGTCGACCTTATAACTCAGAGCAATTAAGGAACTCTATGTACGATGTTATAGGCTGTGATAACCTTGGGGAGCCTATGAGTGAGTTTTTGCATATGACACATAATCAGTATATAACCTTGGTAGTCATTAATCTATATTTGGAGTGAGTACTCTACATTTATTTATTTTTCAATTTTTATTTTTCATTAGCATATGTCTGCACTAGGTAATGACTGCATCCCTTTGGGGGACTGGTTCTGCTTTGACCAGGCATGAGACAATTTAAATGAGTTGTATTGAGGACAGTGGCATTCTGAGGGCCGTATGCTTGGTAATCTACTCAAGAAAAGATGAACATGATGTTTTTTCATTATCTCTAACTTTTTCTAAACCATAGTTTTATACAAAACTGTTTACTCTGTGATAGAGTATTTACAACAGAAACGTATGTGAAATGGTCAACTTTCCTTGCAGCCTGAGCACCTGGTTAGCATAAATCTCTTAATAACAAGCTCATTCCATTAACTGCTTCATTTCCAGAACTTTTAAAAAGTCTCTTCCCAGATGCTGGCCATATAAATTCCAAATAGTATGCAGCCATGAGAATTAATAAACACACACAGTAGTAAATGAAATTTATAGGGAGCAAAATCATTGTGTGACTGTAGATTTCTAATGTCATTGTCAAGTAGTCTGTAGTTCTTGGCTTTGTTTCTTACATTTCTGAATTCCAGTGAACGAATTCTTCTTCACTCAAGTGAACGAATGGCTTCTGAGCTCGAAATGAGTTTTTATATAGAGGGAAAGAACTCTTCCTATTACAAGAGAGCTTCAGGCAATGAAGATGGATGTACAAGGAAGAGCCATGCATGGAAGAACCTTGGCACAGGAAATCACTTTTCATATTTTTTACTGCATATGATCAACAAACGCATACAGCAGAAGATTGAAATATAATTATATTTTTGTTTAATCTGTTGTAAAATGTTGATGAAATCTGTCCAATGATTGTTTTAGCCTCTTACCGATGCTTGATTGTTGTTATTACTGGAGTGGAGGTGAGTTGAATTCTGCTATAGCTCAGTGGTAGACTTTCAGAGTGATTCCCAGAAGAATTTCCCTACCCATGTCCAGTGGCTACTTGTGTAATGCTGGTATCAGTTAGTACTCTTTTCAGAAACAGAATTAGTATTTTCATTACATACATTTAATTGTGTATATTTAATCCATGTATACATGGACTGACAAGGCAAGTGCACAATGGCCGCCTTCAGAGTCAGCTGTGCAGGAGCCCAGAAGGCTGTCTGCATGCTGGAGAGCAGAGCCGTGAGTGAGGCCCTGTCGAGAAGCCAACCAGCCTGTGATGGGCAGGAGTGACTGGCTGGAGGCTGAAGTGCTTACCCTAGAAGGCAGGAGACAGAGGTCCACAATGAAGGCAAAGACTGAAGCTCCTCCAGAGGAACAGAAACAAGGCTTCCCTCTCAACCCTTTTAGTTCAAGTCAGGCTGAATGCCTATTTCTGGTGCTGCTCACACCCTAAGTGGGTCTATCAAATACACAAAACAGCAACTATGCTATGGTGAAGCCCATGGTATTATGAACTTGTCTACCAGTTAATAAAGTCATTTTACACTTAACATACTATCATATAGCTAATTAATGAGGACAAATACTTAATAAATATCTATTTGGTTTCCAGCAAGGGTGGCTCTGGGAATATTTACTAAATACCTATGCAAGAAGTGGTCCGGTCCATCATACAGGGAGCCTTTACAAATTATTCTGTATATACTGAAACTATGATCAAAATGCTGAAGAGAATACATTTTTGTGGTTGATTGTGGATCTATGCTTTAAAGTTCTGGCATCATTCCTGATCTCACAACTCTTGTCTCAGGACCTGGTAGCAGCTTATGTTCTCATCACTCACATCATTCACAGCCCAACTAGGCATATTGCATGGACTGCCCCTGGTCAGGTGTAGTATGGGCGTGTGTGGCATCATTGTCTCTGAAGCATGAGAAGATCCTTATGTGCTTCTCCAGCTCATAAGATCAAGATATCTTTAAACCTGAAGGGGAATTTGATGTTGGGGATGAGAACCACTGCTTATTTTGAGCATCACTGCTATCATTTTGCATGTTACATATCCTTTGGGCTGGTCTCCATTCTCTTGAGGAAGAGCAGAAAAAGCGAAAGCTGAATTACCAACAACTTGCCTGCTCAAATCAGACATTGATCATAACAGTTAGTCCATGGGCTAGATGATCGCTTACGCCCTTGTGTTCACCACTCTAATGTAAAGAAAGGAACTCACCCCTCTAAGGAGCAAATTCCAAGAGCAAACAGTGGACTACTGGCTTTTCTGCAACCCATTTTTAGCCAGCAGTAAACTTGCCATATTGTACAAATATGGGGTGTTTTTGAGAACCTTGATTAGACTCTTCTGTGCCAACCAACTATGTTTATCCAATCACATGTGTTTCTCAGCAAAAGCAGTTTTGATACATAAATGTCAACCCAAAATGTGATTAAAAATACTTTGAAGCTTACATTTTATTTTCTGTAAAGGATGGATTTCAGTATGTCAAAACAAGCCTAGAGTCTCTGGTACAGTCATCCACTGACTTGCCTTCTCTTCCGTCATTTTTATTGCTCTTTTAAATTTTATTTGACGTATGGCTCTACCAGTATGGTGTGGAGGTTCGCAGCTGTGCTGTGCTCTTGCCAGGAATGATGGCACTGCTGTGCCCTGAGATTTCTCTGGCGAGGTCAGAGGCGACCCTCTGCTTTCAATTCACCTCTTATTTCCTCTTTTTTTTGGGGCAGAAATTTAAAGCTTCTCTGGCCAGCTCTTTCAGAGTAGATTAAGAAGGGTGACTAGTTGGCACTCCAAGTAGACTTTAGCAAGGCTTGTGATGTCAACTCCACCCCAAGACCATTGCTTGCGGGAGGTCTTCAGCGTGTGGGAGCTCCTAGAACCTTGGAAATCACTTTCAGAATTTTGTGCAAGCACAGAGTTCACCTGGTATTTATCTGCAACTGTTGCTTTTAGGAAAGCAAGTCATTAAGGAGCAAATGGGAGTGGGAAGAGTATGCAGAGAAACATATGTGAGATGCATGTGTTTGGCACTGGTTTTGAACCAGAAGGAACCAAAGACTTTAAGCCTTATTTGTTTTGATAGTGCTGCTGCTAGGATATCCACCCATTCATTTATCTACTTCTGCACTCATTCTTTTATTTGGTATAGAATGCTTGACACAGGTTAGCGACTGTGCTAATTACTAGAGATATAAATTACAATAATAATCGTCAAGTCATCAAATGATATCCCTCAAATTAGAAACATCTATAATGGGAGGCAAGAGTTTTTAAAGGTAGTTTTAATATTTTGAATAAAGGAATAGAATGGTCTTGCTTAACATTTTCTAAACTCTATTTAAACATTATTCTTATTGACTAATAAGTCAATAGAGTTGAGTGTCACTGATTCAGAAACCCTAAACCCACAATGTCCCCAAATCCTAAATATTTTGAGTAAAACTTTGGCATCATACATGGAGAATTCCACCTTGGGGGACAGGTTGCAGCCAGGACACAGGCACAGTGCAAAGGCTGCACAGGGCTCCCCACAGCTTATGTGTATGGTACATACAGAGCACAAATGAGTTGCATATGAGCTTGGGTTCCAGCTCCAAGACAGATCATGTGCATGAAAATATTCTAAAGTCAGAGTGAGATCCCAAAACTCTGAAATAAAGGTCGTTTACTGTGTGTCTCCACACTTAAAATCTAAGATGATGAAAAATAATTTTGAATTGTTTTGATTTACTGTGCCAACACCTTCCTGACACTTTCAGCTTTTTGTCAGTTTTGTGACAGTAGAAAAAGAAGAAAAGGGAGGGAAGGGGGATCTTTGTACGTGTGCTGCTCCTGGGGCCCATTGCAGGTGAGCTCGGCAAGGAGGCCCTTGCTTCTGAACCTGATGAAAGAGTTGTGACATGTGGGGAGACAGTGCCGTGGCTCAGGGTCACTTGCCTACTCCATGAAATGCTCCTTTGATTCTGGAGAAGCTCAGAGAAGGTCCAGGGTTCTATATGGAGCTTTATTTCTCTTAGAAGTTTGTAGAAAAATTAAGCAAAGCTTTAATTTTCATCAAGGGAAACTTGTGTGGAAATAAATCTACTTGGAAACTTGCTACTCCATAATTCCCTCTGGCTGCAAAATATTTAAGTCTGCGGCACAAAATGATTTGTTCTCCTGTTTGGCATATTTTTACACTATCGTGTCTGCATTCTTGGATACATAATAACATGAGATAAAAATGATCCCCTCCAATCTGCTTTTAGTGAATAGAGAGGAACCTGCTTTGCATGTTTAGTGTGGTCGAAGGAAGCGCACAGCTTCTCTGCTGACTGCAGTCTCTGACACATTGCAGTCAGTTAGTAAAAGGAGCCCGCATCATCGCCCACCTATGGGATGTTGGGCAGGCTCAGTGACGTTGCAGACTTACGTTTTGTTGGATGAAGTATGTGTTTGCTGTATGTTTTTGAGTCAAGTGATGGAGGGAATATTGAGAGAATTTTTGAGTTTAGCTGACTACTGCTTGATAATTCTTTAGGGTTTTTAATTTCTACTCCAGACAGAAGTGTATTTTGATAGGCTTAGGGTGATGTACGAATATAATTTTCCCGAACATATTTTTATGATCATTTTTTATATTTTTCAATTGTTATTTGCCTTCCCTTTCCTGAATCTTTATTGCCTGTTTCAAAAATAAATTTTAAACTCTTGAAATGATAAATCTGTAGTTGAAGAAATTTGTCATTAATGTGGCGGATACTAACTCAAATATTCTAAAATAAACAAGTGTTGATTCTTTCCCTAGGTTACTCTTAATAATTTATTGAAATCGATGCTATGCATTCCATGTGAGTTAAAAAAAGAAAAATTAAGTCTGCTTTATTCATAAAATTATTTTTAAATGCAATATGTCTGAGTAAATTTACCATTGGACATATCTGTCTAAGCTATTTCAGTTACTTTTTAAATGTTATATATAGTGCAAATTTTGGTATTTTTATTAACAGTCCGATAAAGGGCCAAACCTTATCTTTCCTAAGGATTTCAACATGCCTCTGATTGTAGGCACCAATACCATCAACAACTGAAATTTTGTAAATTTGGATGGATATTTTAAATAGTATGGGTTATGAATTTAGATAAATACTGAAAAACATTTTCCTTATGCCCTATAATATTTATGAACTCAAATTTAAATATCAGATAACTCATTAAGCTGGTTCTTGATGTCCTTCATATTTATACTGAAAATATTCAATAGAAATTCATAGTACTGCTTTGTAGATTGTGAAAATATGCATTAATGCTTAGGAGAAATACCTTTTAGAAAAGCATTTTAAAATAAAGACTAGCACTCATTCACTTGTATAGAAGTCTATAGTCTGAGTTGGAAAGTAAGGTATTAGATATAAATACATAGTCATAGGTGATTAATATGATGGGAAATCTTTTCTCTTTTGAATTTATTTCTAAATTTAATTTTTGTGGCTAAAATAAAATTATATAATTATGGAAAATTATTTATTTTTATTTTTTGGTGGAACCAGGAATCAAACTAAGGAAAAGGCAAAAGGCACCGGGATTTTTTTTTTTTTTTTTTTTTTTTTTGCAGAACTGGGGATTGAACTCAGGCACTTGTGCTTGCCAGGGAGGCACTTATTCCACTGAGCCATCTCCCTGGCCTTAGTCATGGAAAATTATATATAAGAAATAGAAGTAGATTCAGTTGAATGTATTGAGTGTCTGCCGTGTGCAAGGAACCTAGAAAGTTTCCTTTTATCCAATCTGACTTCCTGCTTACTGTCTCTGTGAGCAGGTGAGAATGCGGAGGATGGTGAGGCTGCTTCTCCTGGAAATTCTCTTGGAGTAGTTGGAGGTAGGAAATGCAAGCAAGGGTAAGTGGACTGGCTACTTATCAAAGTAGCAAGAGCAGAGATGACAGCAAGCTGATAAATCCTACCTTAAACCATACCACTTTTGCTTCGCCTTGGCCTCAGGAAACAGTAAATATGTTACTTCTCTTCTTGATTCAGTGAGGCTCTCTAGAATTCTCCATAATCTCTGAAACTGTGGTAAATCCTGTCCCAGACTTGGACTAGATTTGCATCCCAGAATGGTGAGGTCAGAGTCTCACTCCAAACTGTTTGTACTGCTTGTGTCTCACTTCCAGAGGAAGTGTACCATTAGCCAGGGCAGGTATGAGGGTGGCCTGGAGTGTATTTCATGCTGATTCTTTGGCCTAGCATCTCCTTTCCAAGTGTGTGTGTCTCATACCTGGTCCTTACTTTCCTGGGCATCTTTCCAATATACTGTTAATGTCTAAGGAAGTTGAGAGTATCTGAACTTCCCTAGAAGTTATTGAAGACTTGCTAAGGAATATCAGAATGACATTTTGCTTGATAAATAACAGTATTTTGAGCAGGTACTTCATTGCGTATTTCTGGGTCAGTTTACAGAACGGAGACTACACTGGCACATCAAGAGAGCTGGCTCCATCCTCTTGCCACCAGAAAAGAATCTCCACAACAGGCTGCTCCAAATCTCCTTCCAAATAACGTAAAGGGAGTTTTGATAATAAGATAGATCTTGTCAAGTGTTTAGTAATGGACATATCTTCACTGAATTCTAACAGGGCAATGATTCTTTCTGATTTACTGCTTCCCCACTACATTAGATGAAAGGAGACGTGAACCCATCACACAAAACTTCAACAGAATTCGTTGAATTCTGAACGCAACACGTTTTGGTTCACAACAGATAGATTTTATGTGTAATCCTCATTATGCTGTCACTAAGGTGGAAAACCTCGTGTATGTAAAGGGAGAACTATGCCCTGTGAGGAAAGGGAATAAGTGACGCCAGCCCAGTCACTGCTTGTAAGTGAACCTGCGCATGTTGAGTACTTTATACAGGTTTTCTCTTTTACTCTTCCTTGAAAATTACTTCCATTTCATTGGTAAAACATTTAAATTTTGAAAGATAAAGCCACCTTTGAAGTACAAATTTACATTCTGACTAAGCAGATAAGCCAGAAGGAAAGTCTAATTCCATCTGTAGCAAAATCAATGATATTTCCAATAAGGGATATTACTTAGAGAATTTATTTATTCACTTAGTCACAAATAATTGTTTATTCTCTAGACTATGAAAAATAGTATACTAAGTTATAAGGACAAATAAATGATGGGTATGTATTTTTGAAAGGTAACATGATGATACAAGTTAAATTAATATACAAAGAATGTTTGTAAGCTTCATGAGGTATCAGCTCTTTTTAGCTAAAGTGGCTTTAAAAATACAAATAAATACATATAGGTGAGGATATAGAAATAGAAGGAACTCATGTACTGTTGGTGGGATGTAAATTAATACAGCCATTATGGAGAGTAGTAACAAGATTTTCCAAAATCTAAAAATTTATCTACTCTAAGATCTGTGTCCTACATTTAAGTGTGTGTCAGCCTGTGAAGTCAGCATGGTAAAGGCCTCCTTGCAGGCTCCTGTTTACTGTGACACCATTCACAACAGCTGAGATGCAGAAATAACCGAGATGATCTCCAAAAGATGAATGGGTTAAGAAATATTGTGTATAAACATGAGGGAATGTTATTGAAATGTAAGAAGAATGACATGCTGTCATTTGCAGCAGGATGAATGAATGTTATGCTAAAGGGAAAAAGCCAGATTCAGAAAGACAAGTTCTTCAACCCTCTCTACATGTAGATGCCAAAAAAAATGTTGAACTAAGAGTGGAGGAATGACAGAGATTGTGAGACACCAGGAAGGACACGTGTGCGGTGGAGGGGGAGGTAAAGGGAAATTAGGCTTACCAGTGCATGCTGTGATCATGTATGGGAATATATCAAGCCCACTACTATGTAAAATTAATGCATGTTACTAAAAATAATTTAAAAAGAAATACTGTGTATTTCTTAGAAGGGAGAAAAAATGTTTTCTCATGTAATCCATTGTAAGGGCAAGAAAATTTGCTGTCCAGTGAAAATCTGTGGCAGTGTTTTGGCGCTTCACAAATCCTTTGTATTTATTTTCCATTGCTAGAACAAAATGTCTTGTGCATATTATTTAAAGAAGGAAATGGTTTATTTTGACTCATGGATTCAGGGGTTTCAGTTCACTGTTGGATGACTCTGAAGGAGCAGCATCTGTTCTTCTTGTGGTAGAGAAAGAGAGAAGGAGAGAGAGGGAGAGAGAGAGAGACGACAGAGATATACAGGGGAAGAGGGGGAGAGGAGGGAGGAGAAGAGGAGGTTTGGGGACGAGGAACCCCTATGAAGGCACAGCCCAGCAACTGACCTCTTCAACTGGGCCTTACCTCCTAACATCTCATTCAGGTACTAACTCACTAATGTGCATGATTCTTTGGGGAGATACTTTATGTTCATATTTAAGGCATAGCATCCTTCTTTATGTACTGCAATACATAAGGATTTGTAAAAGGATTTGATGTGCAGTGTTAGATAGTGGGGACCTGGTGATGTAGATATATTGGTTTCCTAGGCCATGGATTATTGAAAATAAAAATGGAAGTTTGGGGAGAGTGGTGTTGGGATATATTGTGAGTTTAAATTCTGGTTAAATAGAAAAACTCCATTTTTAATGGAAAAGCAAAGAAAGGTGTTTTCCTGGTTGCATTTTCTTTTTCAGTCACCACCACTGCCTCATTGGCCTCAACCATTACACGATGAGCACAAGGAGCAAAAGTACCCAGAAGATAATTAGCAGTAATCTGTCTGATTATAAAAGTTTTATTTTTGTTTGCTTCTATTTATTTGCAAATACAGCTTAGAATTTGTTTATGTGTTCATTAAAATTAAACTTCAGAAGCCCTTGTTAAATGAAAAATTGTAGAGAACATATTTTTCTGTTTTCTTCTTAATAGTCAGCTGCATTTCTTTCTTCTTTCTTTCTTTCTTTCTTTCTTTCTTTCTTTCTTTCTTTCTTTCTTTCTTTCTTTCTTTCTTTCTTCTTTCTTTCTTTCTTCCTTTGTGATTAATGATAGAACCCAAGTCTTTTGGAATGAACTGCATTCTTATCCCTTTTAAATTTTTGTTGAAGTATTTTTCAGCACAAGGGATCAAAGTTGGGAGTTGTGCTTGCCAGGCAGGCACTTATGCAACTGAACTACATATCAGGACCAATTTTTGTTTAAGTTTTGAGAAAGTGTCTTACTAATTACTGAATTGCTTTAGCTGGACATGAACTGAACACCCTTCTGCCTATAGGAGTGCAACTACAACTGTTCTGAAGAGACAAGTATTTGAGGTGATTTGGCGTATACCTGTGCTTCAAAGGAAGTTGTATTTACTTCAATAAAAGTGAAATCCTGAAAGACACCTCTTTACGTTGTAGAGGAACAAGCAGTGTTTTCTCATACCTGGCATTTAATCCAACCATCAAACTCAATGGGCATGAGCCTTTTTAACTTGAGTGAAGTGGTAACTAAACACTTCAACCTCAGATTTGAGTGTTTTGGTGTAACATAGAAAGTGTGCTCAGCCGCGACCATAATCTCCAGTGTTCTATTTTTTTCTCCCTTGATTTATGTTTGGTATTTTGTTAAAAGGTTCTCTTTTCATCCAATTCCACATGGATGCAATGTTTCCTGTCTGACAGCCAAAATCAACCTTTTAATGCACACAGGGGTGTCGTAGGCAGGGAAATTAGCAATGTGAAGAGAGCTCTGCATCCAGGGTTGCATGGACTGCCAGCAGTGGCTCTAGAGCCGCACTGCACTGCCTGGTCAGTGTCCAGGAGGTCAGCAGGGGAACCCTGAGGGCAAAAGCCTAGGAAAGGCAGCAGCTGCAGGGCCTGCAGCGAAAGCAGCTTGCCTTCTGATGGGCGGCAAAGGAAAAATCAGTGTAATCAGTGTAAATTAAACAGACCTGGGCTATATTAGTCATGGATATTTAAAAAAAGTGTGCTTATACTACTAGAAGAAGAGATTTCTGCAACTTTATTTCTAAAGCTTAGCAGCCTGGGGTGGTTCATAGAAGAGAAATTTTATGCAAGCTTTTCTAAAGATAGTTACCTGTGCTAATTGAATGCTGAAACAGGGCCATGAAAGACATAGTCATGTATGATCTGGATTCAGTCTAGAGCATTTTGAGCATATTTGTAATCATTTCTGTCTTGTGTTTGTGAGGATTATTGATAAAGAGCTAAATTATAAAAAATCCTTTTGGCTTTTTGATTATATTCTTATTAAACATGTACAAAATTGCTAATGTGTGCTATGTGTAATACTCTATAAACAGAATCTATTATTGTTGATACAGAATATAAGGTAGCAGATGCATTTGATAAACAATTTTAACACTTCTGAGAAAGGAAAAGATTTCTGCCACACGATAAAAATCACAGCAACCAAAGAAAAATATTTGTGGATTCAGTGAAAGATATCTACAACCCATTAATAATGCTTTCAAATCATTCCCTGAAGAGTCATTTGATTTAAAAAGAAAGGAACCGTCTTTCCTTAATTTATGCTATTGCCCCTTCCCCACCCCTATCAAGAATGTTGGGATCAAGAAGGAAAAATAGAAAACTGGAATGTTTACCATAATATATCCAAGTATTTTCAGGGTCTTACCAAAAGCAATGAAACTGTCAGCATGGCTCCTGATAAGTTTATTACGCATCTGTGAGCTGGCACATGTTGTACATTTGTTGAAAGAAGTATTCTCCAACTCACTTTCAGAGCTCATTTGCTGTAGACAGCTAGGGAAGTCAGAGCTGTGAGAGCTGAAGCGGGCTAAGGTGCTCATCAGGTGTCAACTACTTCATCAAAACTGACTGTGTCTTCTCCTTCAACTACTCGGAAAGTTGGTCTTTCAAAAACTTCCAGATCTATTTTTGTGTTTCTTTGAAAATCTCAGACTTCAGAATTTAGAATTCTGATAGAAGGATGTTGCAGAATATATGTCGCTGTTTTGTGAGTCCTTGAAGGTCACCTTCCTTCCCTGCTTTGTGTGCTTTGCCTTCTCTACCTGAGCAGCAGCGACTGGAGAGGCCCTCCTCTCACAGATAGCAGTAGTGGTTTAATCAAGACTACAGATTTCATTAGTTTAGATAAATTGACCCTAGGAAGCATGAGGTAGTAGAGGGCTCCTCTTGCTTTTTGTTATTCTTTTCTCCACTCAGGAGCACTTACTCTATCTTGTCATTGAACATTTAGTTTTACTTTCTAGGCAAATTATCTGAGATTATACTTACTGGTCTAATAGGTTCTATGGACCAGGTCTTATTTTGCACTTGGCCAATTCTGTTGACTTCATGTTATTCTCTTAGTGTTTTCACTGTCCTGGTGTCAGTGACATGGAGGCTTCTCCCAAAGCACAGAGGTACCTCTGGCATTAACTTTTCTGGTGTGAATGTGGTAGAGAAGGATGGAGGGATGGAGGGTATGCCTATTGTACTCAGATAGATGGGACCCACAATGCTTTAAAAAATACACAAGTGTGGAAAACATTTGTTTGGTGGAGGCAGAACAAAATAGAAATAACTTACAGGTGTTCAAAAATATCTATTCAACAAAATTTCCTATTTGTTGCTAGAGACAATGTACCTTACTTTTGTATCTAATTCACTGAGCATTTCTATCTATTTGGACAGGTTACAGAAGGCCAGTGGTCAGTGACAGAGACAGGGGTCTTAGTGGCACCATTTGTCACGCTGCTGAGCATCTTTTCCAATAAACTTTAATTCTAGTATCCCAATGGTACCCAGGAATTATGTCAATATAGAAGCAATGTTTTGGATTAAGGTGCCCTGTCCCTGATTTTAAGAAGTTATATACAATGCTGTCAACACTAGAAGCAATGCTGCACAGAATGTATGAAACACTCTGGGCATGGGTGGCAGATTGAGCTCACCTCTTCTAGGGTTCAAGGAATGCCTTCTGGGAAATAAAGACCCAGGCTGGGATTAGAAGTATGAGCAAACATTATCCAATGAACTGAAAACAAATCCTCTAGTCCAGAATCAGAGAGATCAAGAGGGCATTCAGTTTGAGAGGAGACTGCAGAGGTAGGCAGGGATCAACAGTCATGAGCCTTAGCAGGAATTATTGATCCTAAAGGAAATGGGAAAGTGTTAAAAGAATAAAGGTGAGCTGCCATGCTGGTGTTAGATGAAAGCATTTAGTGATGACTCTGACCCTTTTTTGAACACAGGTATTAAATTATCAAGAGACAGCAAGTGCTGAGGATTATGTGATGAATGGGTGGTGGTGTGAAATGGAGGATGCATAAAAAGAAGGATGTAAGTAGGCGTACTTCAGCAGAGACAAAGAAAGCAAGGGTTACCCTTTCAGACTGGGAATTGAGTCCATATTTCTAATTACAGATGAGGGGCAGTATTCATAAAATCTGTGAAGTGTCATGAGTGTGGAAAGCATTAGTGACAGGCTGTGAGCCATGAAGAGGTCAGAGCTCCACACAATAATTTTGGTGGAGGGCTGGCCAAATAGCTCAATGGATTAAAACACCTGCTTAAACAGTCACAGGGGCCAGCCGTTCGATCCCCATAACTGCTGTGCAGGCCCTGCCACCAGGGTGCTCTGAGATGGTGATTAAGACTGGGCGTGGTGGGGTGCGCCTGTAATCTCAGCACTTGGGAAGCTGAAAACAGAAACATTAGGAGTCCGATATACACAGTGAGACCCTGTAGACCCTGTTGACCCTGTCCTAAATACAAAAATAACCAAAAAGTAATTTTGGTGAGACTGAGTCATGGTTTTACATAGAGGTAGAAAAGTGGATTTTTCTTTTGATTTCACTTTTAAATTTTTTAATAGGTAAGTGTTCATTTACTCATAATTCTAATTACTGATTTTGTGTTAACACAGAGTTTTCCACAAAGCAAGAACTGAAGTGATGTATTATACATTTTTTAAGGTTAACAACTGTATTTTTTACTAACAAATAATCAGGAGCAAGTTTTGTATTCTCATTATAAGTATATTTATTACTATTTCTACTCATAATAAACTGAAGTTTCCTAAAAACCTGTATCGTTTGATACTATAACAGTGATAAGTATGTATTACACAGCCAGTCCTTAAAGTACTGGCTTAACATAAAATGAGCACTTTAAGAAATAAATTGCTTCCCTTTGGCTGTACCTACAACAAAAAAGGCTAATATTCTTTGTAGTGCTCTTATCACAAGCTGTAGATAGAGATAGGTGGATGTAATGGTATCTAAGAAAATAATTTTGAGACTTTCTTTTAGCTGAAAGCAGGAGACCAAAACAGCCAGCATCTGTAAGTAACAGCGGTGACAGCAGCCTGCTGGCCCAGGTGTGACTGGGAAGTCCCCAAATCAGAATCTCTGTCTTAGCTTATCCAGATTAACATGCATTAAGCCTCTCCATCTTGGCTGGTAGCCAAGAGTGGTAACAGTGAAGAGCTTAACTAAGAGAATCACAGTTGTGTGAGTGGGTCTAGAGTTGATTTGTATTTAGAGTTGAGGAGGGATTGTAATACACAAGAGTCCCTTAACATGTGGTAGAAATGAACTTTTAGACTGTGATCCGCAGAAAAGCTCTTCAGGACTTTGTTTATAAATTTGTCTTCTCTTGCTGTCCTTTCTGAAGAGCATACGCTGCCTTCTTAAGTGTCATGCATCACTGTCATTAGTCGGTGGCAGTTTGATGTGGAGGAAACCGTGTTGTTTGTTGGCATGATGTTCCTCCCTAGCTCTGTCTAATTTGTGACCATCTCATTATTTTCAGGAGACATTTCAGCAATCCTGTAAGCCATTTAAGCTACATTGTCAGTTGTATCACAAGGATTTTTTGTATTTTGTCCAAATAGTACAGTAAAGTCTAGGACTATCTTACATATTAAAATTGTTATTCCGCTATGGAATGTATCCCTTATTTGGAAATATATGGTTATTGTATAGAAAATAGAATTTAATGATATTTTACAAATTCTTCACTGTTTCAAATTTCTTAACTTTTTGCTTTTCATCATTTACCTGTGGCAGTAAACTGATGAGGTAATCCCATGACAGCGAGTTTGTGTGGCCAGGCCAGTTCCCCAGTGCTGCAGAGTTCAACGCAGTGTATAGAGAATTGTGATTTTTACTCTAATGATCAGTTGTTTTAAATACATTTTCATAGAAATTTAATGAGTATTTTTTAATTCATTTATGTGGCTTTAAAAAAGTTGACTCCCATCTATCTACTGTAAAAGCAGAAGAAAAAATAGCAAGAATGAACATTAAAGTTTTAAGAATAGAAACTTTCAGAGGTGGTCAAGACTAATCTTTATCAGAATTTCTTTCTGTGCTTTTAATTTTGTGACAATTGGGGGAGGGCATTTAAAGCAAATTCAGCTTGTATGTCACTATAGTACCTAAGTTCATAGGATCATGCACAGAAAACTGCCTGAACTGATTGGCCTGAGTCCCAGGACTCTGACAAATGGACCTCGAGATCATGCTTCTAGGAGGAGCATGGCAGCTCTGTGGTCAGCACCTACTCAGAAGAGCTAAAACATCCTCGTGGAGATGGCTGTTCCAGAAACAGGATTTCCAGATGCAGTGGATTGCTAACTGGTGGTCAGTCTGACACACCCAGCTGAACTGAGCTAGCATGGTTCTGGTGCGGGATGCACCTGAAGACTGCTGCCAGCAGCATGAAAGGCCAAAATAGAGAAGCTTTTGGGAAGCTCCTAGACATGCTGTTTGAAGAAGCTATTGGGGCTCTTGGAAACTGCTGGTTCTCTTGGGCTGTTCTTCTGGAGAACCTTATAATTCTGGCTTTCTGGATGAAGTTGGTTGTTTGTGGCAGAGGAGGAGCTTGGGACCTTGTTGTCCCTTAGAATGGCCATGGTTCACTTTGGAGTAGCTCTGGTCCTCACCTTGAGCGTTGTTTCCTGGCTCTGGAGGGAAAGATGGTGCACTGCTCAGCATCCTGGAGAAGCTTGTCACATTGGCTTTCCTGATGGGAATTCAGCTTTCTTCATCACTGGAAAAGCTCAGAACCTCACTGCTGTTGAGGATAGCTTTGGTGCTTGGGGGGAGCTCTTACTCTTACCTTAAGCATCATTTCCTGGCTCTAGTTCAGATCCCTCAGCCTGCTGGCACAGCCTGCTGTTCATCCCATTGGAACATACTTTCTTGTTTCCACCACTGACTTTTGGGCATTTCCAGTGCAGCTGTACTCATGCAGAACATTACCATGGGATTCAGGCCCTCAGCAGGATTCTTTGGTTTTTAGTGTGTGGACAGATTTCCTGTTCTCTTATATGTGATTCTTTGAGTAATCCTAAATTAATCTTATTAAATATGTCTTGTACTATATCGTTCACCTTGCAAAAATCCCGAACCATACACATCACCAGGCAACACTTATAGGAGGGACTCTAATCTGATAAACCAGAATTATCTACCTTCTCTAATAGGGTCCATGACCAGTGAAGAGCTCACCAGAGAGAAATGAAACTTAAATAGTGAAAGTCTTACTGAAGAGATTATTCATGCTTCATTTATATAGTAATGGGCAGAAAACATGGGAAAATACATTAGCACATTAAAGGATTTCAAAACGTTCTTCAGGTTTGAAATTAACTGAGGTCAATTTCCTAGGGCTTTTTGTTTCTTTGTTTGCTTTGTTCTTTTAATGTATTATTTTAAATTACATTGGAAAATTAGGCCAATATAATTACTTCTAAATACTGCATGCATGTCCAGTCATTCAAAGCCTTGATGAATATTCCCACGCAGCTGTATTCATGGAATATTGTAGCTGCACATTTCCTTTTCTTAGCAGTCACCAAAATACTTGAAATCTAGCACAAGCATTCAAGACGAAATAGTTGCCAAGCATTTATTTTAAAAGCCATTGTATTTCTCTGTTCACCTGAAGCATGAGCCTGTAGAGTCCCTGAATGCTGAGCTATATCCCTGGCCTACACCTTTTTTCTAGATTAATATGGATATTCTTGGGGTCTTCTTTTTTCTCTCTTCAGTACAATGCTTCTTTTCCCAAGACTTCAGAACAGGTGTTGAATTTTAGAAAGTTTAGGAAATATGCCAGTTCCATCTCGGTGGAACTGCTATCTCTCAGTGTTACCACTGTACCCAGCTCTATTGCAGAGCGATCTGGCATCTCTCTTTGATGGCCATACAAGTGAAGCTCTTTGCTTGTACCCTACTCTTCATCTTATAAGCCTTTCCCAAGAGATTCAAATCTTATTGATTTTACTGTTGCTGTTGTCTTGTCTTATATAATCAAAACAAAGGAGCAAATTATTCTGATCTGGTTGTCTCAAACACCTTCAAGAACATCATATATTCTTTAAAAGAGCAAGAGCCACCTGGAGTGTGTACAGAAGAAAGTGTCCAGCATAAGCTTGGAAAACGGAGTCTTCATTCCTGAGATAGTGAGGGTTGATTATTTTAGAAAAATAATGTGTTATGTTCATTTGAGTGGTTTAGATTTTCCTTTTGCAGAGAGAGTTAAGACCATGGGTTACTTTAGACAATAAAATTAGGGCAAAAAATTGACAGTTATACAAAATTTGATTTACAAAATGTAAATGTGGAGTTTAATTTCAATACCGTTAAGGAATTGATTTACTTATATTGGCTTTAAATTCCAACCAATGGGAAAGATGACTTTGAGAGCACCTTCCTAAGTTAGTAAACCCCTTCACTTATGCTATATACTGGTCATTGGACCAGAAGGTACTGAGGAAATGTGTATGTCCACTTATGGGTGACCTAGAAGAATCTGTGAACTTTTTCCAACTCTTGTGAACCTCTAGAAGACATTCAAAGTTCAGCTATATGTTCACTTATCAGAAGCAAAAAACATTAGACAAATAATACTGGAAAGCTTCTTTAAAAAATATTGTATGCTCTAGTTAAAGGTGCTTTTTTTTTTTAAAAAAAAACAACACTTTTATTTATTTGATATAGGATCTCACTACACATCTGAGACTCATAGTGACCCTCCTACCTCAGCTTGCCCAGCACTGGGATTACAGTCATGCACCACCACACCCAATTTTGGTGGCCAGCACAGTGCTCCTGGAATTCTGGGACTGGCACGGCATGTGGTACTGGGGATCGGCCAGGGTTTTTGTGCTTGCCAGGAAGGTACTTAGAGTTTTGAGCTATTTCCCTGGCCCTAAAGGTGTTTTTTTTAAATATGTATTTTTAGAGTACAAAATACTATTAAAACAAAAAAACTACAAGTGATACAGAATATCTCTTAATAAAATATGAATTTCACAGTATTTGTTAAAGTAAATATGTTGTCTTCCAACTAGTTATTATTATTACCAGATCTATACATGCAAAAGTGGAAGAAGAAAGAAAAAAGAAAGAAATATAAAAGAAATTAAGATGGAAAAAAAGGACAAAGAATTGATAAAAAAGCACACAAACAAATTAAACATTAACTGCTCCTTTCTATAAACCTGCCTAAATCTACAGTACAGTTGCCCAAACCATCTTGCTTACATACATAGCTATATTAACTCAGAAACTCTTTTTGAGTAAGTTCATTTCCTTTTCCCGTATCTGTTGTACCCTTTGGATTTCATTTTCTCTTTGGTTCTCACACTAAGGAGACAGTATGATGTTTGCATGTATGGATCTGATTTATTTTACTTAAGATTATGGTCTCTAGTTGCATCCATTTACTGACAAAAGCCTCAAATTTATTGTTTTATAGCTTAATAATACTCCATTGTGTAAAACTACCACCTCTTCTTTATTCATTCCTCAGTTTTTGGCATCTGGGCTACTTCCAGGATTTAACTATGACATATTCTGTTGCTATAAACATGAGTGCACATATATGGCTGTGATATGAGATTTTCAGTTCTTCTGGAAGAAACACCCAGGAGGGGGTATAGCTGGCTTGAATAGGACCTATAATCTTAGCTTCTTAAGAAATCTCCACATTGATTTCCACAGTGGTTGTACAAATCTGCACACCCACCAACAGTAGAGAAGAGTTCTTTTATCCCCACAGCCCCTCCATCATTTGTTATTGCTTAACTTGTTGATATAAGCCAATCTTTCTGGGTCAAGATGGAATCTCAGTGTTGTTTTAATTTGTATTTATCAAATGACCAAAGATGTTGAACATTTTTTCATATGTTTATTTGCCATTTGTATTTCTTTTTTATGTATTTGATACAGAATCTTACTACACAGCTCAGACTCCTAGTAATCCTTCTGTTTTCAGACTTTCAAGTGCAAATATTACAGGCGTGCACCACCAGGTAGGGTCTAGGTTTGGGCTTCATGTGTCTAGGGATGGGGCCAGTGTGGCATGTGATTGCCATTTATATTTCTTCATTTGAAAAGTGTACATTCATCTCAGATTCCCATTTTTCTATTGAGTCTTGGAATTTGAAGACCCTAGTTTTTTCTTCATAATTCTGTAGATGTTCTAGATAGAAGGCTTTTGTCAGAGGGACAGTCAGCTATAATGTTCTTCCTAGTTCATGGGATCAGACTTGTAGTGATCCTCCTGTTTACAGCCTCCCAAATGCTGGGATTACAGGTATGCACTGCCATGCCCAGTCTCAATTTCTCATTGTACCCAGGGGGCAGGGTCAGCACTTTAGGACCAGGATTCTTCTGCCTAAGCAGGTGCTTTGATCTGCTGAGCTATTTGGCCAGCCCTTTGTCTTTAAGAATTCTACCTACATTTTTCTACAGAATATTTAGTGTTTCTGTTTTAATGTTTAATTTTTTTATACACGCTATTGTAATTTAGTGCATGATGATAGATATGGGTCTAATTTTAGCCTTCAGCATGTGGAAAGCCAGTTTGTCCAGCACCATTTATTAGTGTCTATCATTGTTCTAGTGAACATTTTTGACCCCTTTATCAAAGATAAAGTGCTGAGTGTGTTTGTAGTTGTGTCTGCACCTTCTATTCTGTTCCATTGATCCCCAGGTCTGTCTCTATGCCAGTACCATGCCAATTTTTATCACAGTAGCTTTATAGTATAATTTCAGGCCAGGGATTATGATAGCTCCTGCCTTTCCTGTGTTTCTCAGGATTACTTTTGCTATTTTGGCTCTTCTGGTTCCAAATGAATTTGAGGGAAGTTTTTCTCTCATTCTGTGATGTATACTAATGGTATATATTTGGTAGTGCATTAATTCTGTACAGCAACTTTGGGAATATGGCCATTTTCACAATGTGGGTTCTTCCTATTCAGGAGCTTGGAATATCTTTCCAATTTCTCTAATCTTCATAAATCTCTTTTCTCAGAGGGCCATAATTTTCACTGTATAAACATGTTACTTGCTTTGTGAGATAGATTACTAAGTATTTCATTTATCTGATGTTATTGTGAAATGTGTAGTTTCCCTAATTTCTCTCACAGTGTCTTCATTGTTTGTGTACAAAAATGATACTGACTTTTGGGTGTTGACTTTGTATCCTGCTACATTGTTGAATTTGGTGACTAAATTACAAGGCTCTTGGTGGAATTTTTGGGGTCCTCTATGTAGGGCATTATGTCATCTGCAAATAATGATAATTTCAGTTTTTCTTATCCTATCCTTATTCCTTTTATTTCTTTCTCTTCTCGAACTGCTCTGGCTAATGTGTCCAAAACTATATTGAATAGAAATTAAAACAGGCCATCTTCCTGGATACTGCCCACGTCGCACAGCCCGAGAGACTGGCCTGATACAGGGGCTGAGTACAGCAGCTGACTACAGTGGCTTCCTGGATCCTGCCCCAAACTCTCCCAGTGAGTGGGAATTTGCATGACTCACAAGCCTTCCCAGATCAGTGAGTGTATGCAGACCCAGCAAAGCCCATGCCTGCCCACCCAGAGAGAGACCTGCCTGACACAGGACGGCTGACTGTGGCAATTTTCCGGATCCTCGCCCCAAAGCTAGCCAAGACAGTGCGAATTTTCATTACTTGCTCTGCATCCCAGTTTGGTTCATGCTTGCATGATCAGGGAACCAGCAGAGGGGAACCACAGGCACTGCAGCAAAAAGGAACTCAACACAACAGCTAGATCCAGGATAGGCATATCTGCATAATCTCAAACTTAATACACTGGCACCTGATTCTCATAACAAGCTAAGGTTATAGCTGCACCAAAGCTTTACACCAAAGGTCAAAGGTCAGTGCTATACAAAATCACAAAGACAAGGGGAAAAACGCAATCCCAGACTCGAGTCCACCAGTAAGGGCAGAGGACACTAGCTCAGCTGTAATGAATGAATTAACAGATACAGTAGCAGAAAGGTATATAGGAAATCAGACAAGAAATAATTCCCCAAATTAAAAAAGAAATATCTGAATACATAGTATCTGAAATAAAGAAACATTGGGTGGAAAAATAATGCTCACCCAGAACAAGTGCAGAGAGCACTATTCCAACTGAGACGTATGAATTAACAGCATCTGAAGCAAAGACCAAACAGCAGAAAGGTCATGAGGAACTCAAAGCAGAAATAATTTCTGAAATCAGAAAATAATTCTTTGAAAAAAAAAAGAATGCTTTGAAATCATAGCATCTGAAATACAGAAACAAGTCCGGAAATATGCAGAGGAAACCCAACTTGGAAGAAAGTCTGTAGAAAAATAATTAATAACTACCTCTAAAGAAGACATTGATAAAAAAATTGAGGGGATCAGAAATATGATGGATTCATTCAATGAGCAATACAGCAAAGAAATAGAATGCATGAAACAGAGTCAAAGAGATATAGAAGAACTAAAAATATCAATCACGAGTATAAAAAACCATTTGAGTGAAAGCGAAGACAGAGTTTCAGATCTTGAAGATGCTGGTGAGGCTAGTGAAAAGATGAGAAAGGATCTCTTAAAAACAACGAGAATGCAAGAAAAAAATAATCCATCACCTGCAAGATGATGCCAAGATGAACAATGTGAGAATAATTGTATCAACGAGAATGAAGGAGTCAATACAAGTGCATAAAAATAATTTGGGGAGAAGTAATTGCAGAAAATTTACCAAATATTAGGAAACAACACAATATTCAGGTCATCGAAGCATACAGAATGCACATAACTTCAACCCAAGTAGAAACACACCGAGACATATAGTAGTTAAGATCTCAGAAATCCAATGCAAAAATAATATGTTGAAAGCTGCCAGACAGAAGAAGCAGCTCACATTCAAAGGAAAACCCTTCAGAATTACAGCCGACTTCTCTACACAAACAATGAAGGCAAGGAGAGCATGGAGCAGAGTTTTTCAAGTCCTACACGAAAACAAATTCCAGCCACAACTATTACACCCTGCAAAACTCTCTTTCAAGTTTAATGGAGAAGGGAAATACTTCACGACAAAGAACAGATAAAGAATTTCATGATGACAAAGCCATCCCTTCACAGGCTCCTGAAAGATGTTCTACAGAGAGACCACAATGACAAGAACTGCATGAATGAGAATGGAGGGAACCCACTAAAAGGACAGACAATTAAACACAGGATTCAAAGGAGTAAACAACACCAGGTAAACATCATGACAAACATAAGTCAGCAAATTTCAATTATAACCATCAATGTAAATGGACCCAATTCTCCAATTAAGAGAAACAGACTGACACAGTGGATTAGGAAACAAAATCCAACACTATGTTGTATACAAGAAACACACTTAACTCAAAAGGACATTCATAGTCTCAAAGTCAAAAGATGGAAAACAATACTACATGCCCCAGCACCTCAGAAAAAAGCAGGAGTAGCAATTCTGTTCTCAGACAGTCTCAACTTCAAACCAAGAATGACCAAATGACACAAAGAAGGCCACTATATATTGGTCAGGGGAAAAATTCAAGAGCAAGAGGTAACACTCATAAATATCTGTGCACCAAACACAGGAACACCCAACTATGTAGGACAAATTTTAGTGGACATGAAAAACCTAATGTCTAAGAACACAATCTAAACAGGAGTCCTTAATACCCCTTATCTCAAAAAGATGGAACAACCAGACAAAAAATTAGCAAGGAAGTAGCAGAACTGAACCAGAGCTTGGAACAAATGGACCTGCTGGACATATATAGAGTGTTCAACCCAACCACAGCTGAATACACGTTTTTTCAGCTGCACATGGGTCATTTTCCAAAATAGACCTCATACTAGTCCAGAGGTCATGCGTAAGTGTATGCAAGAGAATAGAAATTTTCCCAGGCATATTATCTGACCACAGTGCAATGAAACTGGAAATAAATGACAAAAGAAACCAGAAAAACCCACTAAATTCATGGAGACTAAGCAACACCCTACTCAGAAATCAATGGGTCACAGAAGAAATTAAATAAGAAATTCAACAATATCTATAATTCAATGAAAATTCAAGCACAACTTCCTGGAATTTATGGAATGCAATGACAGTAGTCCTTAGAGGGAAAATCATAGCTATGAACTCACACATTAGGAAAACAAAACAGGAACAAATTAACACCCTAATGTTGCACCTCCAGCAACTGGAAAAAGAAGAGCAATCAAAACCCGGAGCGCAAAGATGGGAAGAAATCATAAAGATTAGAGCAGAAATTAATTGAATTGAGATGAGAGAACAGTTCAAAGAATCCACAAATCAAAAAGTTGGTTCTTCGGAAAACTAAATAAAGTTGATAAGCCTCTAGCCAACCTCATCAAAAAGAGGCAAGAGAAAATTCAAGTACATGCAATAAGGAATGAAAAGGGTGAAGTCACCAAGACCCAGTGGAAAATCAGAAGATTATCAATAGTTACTTCGAGAATCTTTACGCTCACAGAATAGAAGGCACAGAAGAAATGGACAGATTGCTCGAAAGGTACAAATTAGCAATACTCAATCAAGAAGGTATAACGACTCTCAATAAGCTAATAACAGCCAACGAAATACGAAACGTAATAAAAAAGGCCGAGGAAAGTCCAGGTCCTGATGGATTCACAGCTGAATTCTGCAAGAAATTTATAGAAGATATAATTCCTACACTCCACAAACTCTTCAATGAAAATGAAAAGGAAGTGGTCCTCCTGAAATCATTTCTGGAGGCAAGTATTTTATTGATTCTAAAACCAGTGAAAGACACAACAAAAAAGGAGAACCATAGGCTAGTCTCCCTCATGAATATAGATGCAAAAATACTCAACAAAATTCTGGCAAATAGAATACAGCAAATTATCAAGAAGATCATACACCATGACCAGGTAGGATTCACCCCAGGGAAGCAAGGATGGTGCAATATTAAAAAATCTATAAATGTAATACACTGTATTAATAGACTGAAATCTAAAAACCACATGATCATCTCAATTGATTCAGAGAAAGCCTTTGACAAAGTCCAACACTCATTCATGTTCAAGCTCCTACAGAAAGTTGGAATAGATGGATTCTACCTTAACTTGATAAAAGCCATCTATGACAATCCAAAAGCTAATATAATCCTCAATGGAGAAAAATTGAAATTTTTTGCTCTTAAATCAGGTACAAGGGTGTCCTCTATCACCTCTCCTATTCAATATAGTGTTGGAATCCTTAGCAACAGCCATTAGAAAAGAGGGAGAAATAAAGGGAAGAAGAATAGGTAAAAAAGAAGTTAAATTATCACTATTTGCAGATGACGTGATACTTTACATGGAAAAAAACCAAAAATTCCACCAAGAAACTACTAGAACTGATCGGGAAATTCAGTAGCATAGCAGGATACAAAATCAATACTCAAAAGTCAATAGCATTCCTCTACACAGAGAACAAGCACACTGAAAGGGAAACAATAGAAACAATACCTTTTACAATAGCACCATGGAACACAAAATACCTTGGGATACACTTAACCAAGGAAGTCAAAGATTTTTTCAGATAAAATTACAACACCCTAAGAAAAGAGATTATAGAGGATTTCAGAAAATGGAAAGATATTCTCTGCTCCTGGAAAGGAAGAACCAATAGCGTAAAGATGGCCATACTCCCAAAATTTCAGTGCAGATTTAATGCAATCTCTATCAAACTGCCATCAACATACCTCCCAGACATAGAGAAATCATTCCTAAAATTTATTTGGAACCACAAACGACCTAGAATAGCAAAGGCAATCTTGGCCAATAAAGACAAAGCAGGAGGCATCACAATTCCTGACTTGCAATTATACTACAAAGCCACTGTGATAAAATCAACATGGTACTGGCAACAAAATAGACCTGAGGGTCAGTGGAATAGATTAGTAGGTGCAGAAGCATCTATAAACACACTCAGCCATCTGATCTTCGACAAAATGCCAATCATACTTACTGGAAGAAAGATAGCCTGTTTAACAAATGGTGTTGAAATACTTGGCTTTCTACATACCGAAAACTAAAGCTTGACACAGCTGTATCACCATGCACTAAATTAAAGTCAAAATGGATTAAAGATCTAAACATTAAAACAGAAACACTCAATCTCCCGGAAGCGAAAGTAGGAGGAACTCTTGAAGACATAGTGGTAGGTAAAGAGTTCGTGAACAAACATATATTCGCATGGGAAGCACTTGAAGGAATCAACAACTAGGATCAACTCATCTTGAGGAGCTTCTGCATGTCAAAAGAAATTGTCAACAGAGTGAAAAGACAACCCACAAATTTTGAAAAAATCCTAACTAATAAGCAATCAAACAGAGGTCTGCTGTCCAGAATATATAAAGAACTAAGATATATTAGGGCCCTCAAGTTTAAAGACCCAATTCAGAAATGGGCATCTGAGATGAATACACACTTCTCAGAGAACGAAATTAAAGAAGCGAATAAATACATGAAAAAATGCTCCACATTGCTAGTCATCCATGAAATGCAAATAAAAACAACACTGAGATATCATCTCAGTCCAGAAAGAATGGCTATCATAAGGAAATCAACCAACAACAAATGTTGGACAGGTTGTCGGGAAAAGGGAACACTTCACTGCTGATAGGAATGTAGACTGGTATATCCATTGTGGAGATCAGTGTGGAGACTCCTCAAAAGAATAGGACTGGAAATCCTATTCAAGCCGGCTATCCCCCTACTTGGAATTTTCCCAGAGAAACTGAAAACATTGTATCATAGTGATATATGTGTACCTATGTTTTAGCAGCACAATTTGTGATAGCAAAATCTTGGAAACAACGAAGATGTCTGTCACATGAGGAAATGGTTGAAAAAGATGTGGTATTTCTATATAATGGAATATTACTCAGTTATTAAGAATGATGAGCTTGAAGCATTTATAGTGAAGTGGATGCCACTTGAACATATACTTATAAGTGAAATAAACCAGACACACATGTGTAAATTTCGTATAGTCTCCCTAGTATAAGAAGCAAAAAGAAGAAATACAAATGGAAATGTATAACAACAACTAAAAACAATTGAGTCAGATAAGGCAAAGTGAATTGCATATGCTACAGGATAATAATGAGTTTTTCTTCTGGATGGTTAACAACCTAAGTTCACAGATATAAACTGGAGAAATAGAAGAGCCACAAGGCCAGCCAACACTTTGGCCCTAGCCTTTCAAGGTCAGCAAAGACTCAGGACATAGGAGAACCTGTACTGCAACATCATGAAACTCAGTTAAGCTCCAAATTTTCTGAACAAGATTATGGAGCCACAGAGGGAAAAGATCAAAGTTCTATAGTGTGCCTGGGGAGAGTCACATGGAGAGAAATCTTTCTCTCCAGCTCTCACACAGAGCAAACTGGTCAAGCATTGGCTGTGACTCATCCACATAGATGACACAGACCAAGGATCTATGGAATAAGGTACAGGACTACAAGATAAACCCTGAGGGTACTTCACTGACCTCATAAGAAACAAAAAGTACATGTGTTGATATATAGGTCTTGCTCTATCTAGGTCTTAACCATCCAGCAGAAAAGTATAAAAATGAGGTACACAGCACGGGGCCACAATAATAATTTGAGCTGTAAATGGCTATGGTCAACAACTTCTTTAGATAACTCACTATTGTTGTGGAATGGTGAACTCTGTTTGATTGTGTCATCGAGTTCAGACACCTAAATTGGTTGAATGACAATGGAGTGCCCATCTTTGACAGGTGTAGACAAATGAAGGGGTATAGAAAGGTAGAATCATGATGTGTGTGTATGGACAGTACAGTTGGGATAGATAATGCCATTCTTCTACATAATTACATGAGAGGCAAGATTTGCACTAATGGTGTTTGGACAGGATATTATGTTGGCTTCTAGTACTGTGGACAAACACAAGGAAAGTAAAAGGTAGAAAGTATTAATTATTGAATCTTTGATGTAATTCAGGTATTAAAAAATAAGATACGTAAACAGCTACAGTGTCTTAATTTACTGATAAGAGACATATGGTATAATAATGTCTGTAAGTATAATATCATGTATGCACCTTCTATGATACCAAAACATTATGAAAACAATTTGCAATGTATTAATTTATCAAATTCATCTTGTCAAGGTATCTTATAAAAAAAAAAGAAGTGGATACAGTGGGTATTCTTGCCTTTTTCCTGATTTTAAAATAAGGGGTTTCAGTTTTTGCCTTTTTAGTGTGATGTTGGCTATTGGTTTCTCATAGATGGCTTTTTTCAGGTTGAGATATAGACCATCTATTGCAATTCTCTGTATGTTTTTGCTTTTTTTTTATCATAAATGAGTATTGGACTGTGTTAAAAGCTTTTTGTGTATCTATTGATATGATCATGTGGTTTTATTCTTTTCTCTATTGATCTGGGTTGTTACATTTATGCATTTGTGTATGTTGAACCATCCTGTATTCCTGGGATGAATCCCACTTGATTGTGATTATATAATCTTCTTAATGATTTGCTACATTCTATTTGGTAGTACTTTATTGAGAACTTTTGAATCTATACTAATTAGAGTGGTTGTCCTCTAATTCTCCTTTTTTCGTTGGATCTTTTTCTGGTTTTAGAATCAGAGTAGTACTTGCCTCCAGGAATGAGTTTGGAAGAATTGCTTCCATCTCAATTTCATTGAAGAGGTTGTTAAAGTTGGTATTAAATCTTCTCTAAAGTTCTTATAGAATTCAATTGTGAATCCATTAGGACCTGGGCTTTTCTTTGTTGGTAGGTTTTTATTATATTTTTACTTTTGTGTCCCATGATTGTGTTATTCTGAATTTGTATATCTTCTTGACTCAGCTTTGACATTTTTTTATGTATCTAGGAAACTGTCCATCTTCTGTGTTTTCCATTATGTGAGATTAAAGATTTTGGAAGTAGATCTTGATGATCTCCTGAATTTCTCTAGGGTCTGTAGTGATTTCACTCTCTTCATTCATTATTGCATGAACTTTTTTTTCCTGTTTTTTGATTAGGTTGACGTTAGGTTTATGAATTTTATTTATTTTTTAATAATCAACTCCATGATTCACTAGTTCTTTATATTGTTTTCTTTATCTTAATTGCATTAATTTCTGCTCTGTTTATAATATCCTGCCTTCTTTGGGCTTTGTGTTTGACTTGCTCTTCTTTTCCTAGGAGCTTGAGGTGCAGCATAAGATCATTTATTTGGATTTATTCTGTTCTTCTAGTGTGAAAATTTTATGCCGTAAATTTTGCTCTTAAGACAGCTTTCATTGCATTCCACAGATTCCGGTAAGTTGTATCTGAATTTTCATTTGATTATAAATATTTTTTAGTTTGTTCTTTAATCTCATCTGTGACCCACTGATTGTCCAGGAGGTTGTTATTTAATTTTCATGTGTTTTTTGGTGTTTTTGTTATGTCTTTTTTCATTAATTTACAGTTTTATTGCATTGTGATCAGATAGTATGCACGGGACAATTTTAATTCATTTGCATTTAGGCAGGCTCTGTGTGCTGGTATGTAGCCTATTTTGGATAACGTCCCATGTGCATCTGAGAAGCATGCGCATCATGTTGTTGCTGGTTGCAATTCTCAATACTACGTCCATTTCTTCACATGTTTGGTTTAGTTCTGTTATTTCTTTGCTGATTTTTTGCCTAGTTGATCTGCCTCTCGTAACAGTGGTATGTGGAAGTCCCTCATTAAAATTATGCTATTGCTTATTTGATTTTTTTTATGTCTGTCAAAATTTGTCTTTTGTAGGTAGGTGTTTTATTGCACTTTGGTATATTCATGATTGGTATCTCTTCCTCTTGCAGTTTTCTTCTACAAAGAATTTAGTGACATTCTGTATCTCTCTTTAATCATTCTTGATTTGAAGTTGACATTGTCAGTAACCAGAATGGTGACTCTTGCTTTTTCTGGGTTCCTATCCCATAGAGTATTGTTTTCCACCCTATGACTTTCAGTCTGAATTTCCTTTTGAGTTAAGCATCTTTCTTTCTCTTTCTTTGTTCTTTGTTTCTTTTCATTTGTATATTTGGTATAGGATCTCACCACACCGATTGGACTTAGGGTGATCCTTCTGTTTTTAGCCTCCCTAGAACTCGAATTACAGGCGTATACCACCATGCCCAGACTCTGTTGTCAGCTCAGCACTCCCTGGGGGTGGGGCCAGCATGGTATGTGGGACAGGGGATTGAACCCTCATCCCTGTGCTTGCCAAAACAGGAGCTTTGTCTGCTGAGCTATCTCACTGGCCCTTAAATGTGTTTCTTGTATGCAGCGTATTGTTGGATTTTATTTCTTGATCCACTCTGTCTGCTTCTTTCATTGGTGAATTGAGGCTGCATACATTGATGGTTATAACTGATATGTACTGTCGTATCTTTATTTTCTTGCTATAGTTTCTCTACTTTCCCCTTTCTGTTTAATTTCTTGCTCTATTTCTAGGTTTCTTTCTGTTGTTGTTTTGAAGATGTGATCATTTTCATCTCTTTCTAGGACATCTATGAGTATTCTTTGTAGTGTTGCTTTGGTGGTCATGACCACCAAAACTTCTTCAGTTGTTCTTTTTCATGGGAGTATATTACCTCACTCCTCAACCTAATCGATAATTTTTCAGGGTACATTGGTCTTAGTTTAAAGTTGTTTTCCTTTTGGACTGAAATAGTTTTTCCAAGCTCTTTTTATTTGATGCTGTGGTTTGAGAAATCTGCCACAATTTTGATGGGCTTTCCATTGCAAGAGATCTGTTGTTTTGTTCAATTTCTGGGATCTTGAATATTAGTTGTCTGTGTGTAGATTTATTTTGATTATGGCTATATGACTCACTGAATGATATATCAGATTCTTTTCACATGCTTGGGAAATTTCAGCTACTACTTCTGCAAATAATCTTTTTATGCCATTTGTGTTGATTCCATATGCTTTGTTGGTACCTATAAGTCTTACATGTTTTTCTCCACATCATTTTCCACCTCTTGAATTGTTATTTCCTAGTTCCTTGTTATTTTTAAGAGATCTTTCCTTTCACGATCCTTAGTTGCAATGTTGTCTTCAAGGTCTGAAAGTGTATCTTCAGTTTTGTACAAGTGGTTTTGCAAGCTTTTAATGTAATTCTTAGTTTCCTTAATGTCTGTTTGAGTTTGTTTCACGCATTCTAATTCTTTCATGTATTGTTCATTCAGTGTTTGCATCCTCTATTTTTCATCCCTTCTTTAAATGCACTGTGCAAATCTTTTACAATTGTTGTCATTTCCTTTTTTACCTGAATGATGATTTGTAATCTGATTTCTTCTAAAGCCTGTTGTATTTTTTTCTTTACTTCTGTAGCTATCATTTTAGAAATTTCAGATTTTGACTTCCAAGTTCTTTTATGTCCTTGTCTCCTAGACTAATTCTGGATGGTCTGGAGTGGTTAGATTGCCTTTTAGTCCTTCGTCTTGCCATTTTTGAAGCTCCCAATGTTTGCCCAGGCTCAGCAGTGATGGTAGGGGTGGAGTGCAGCTCAGTAAGCCTCGCAAGATAGCAGTGGTTGGGGTTAGCTCACCAGGGCTCCCTTCTGTAGTGGTCTCCCAGCCTGCCTTCTGCAATTCTCTTTTTCAACTTTTCTAAAATATTTTCAAAATTTCTTCTTGCATTACTCTTTACTTTATAACATTTTAATTTGTTATTTTATCATGCAATTTCTTATTTCTTTTTCAAATGTATTAAGTACAAAGTCTACAGGGGCTCACTACATATATTGGACTTGGAGTAATTCTCATATTTTTAGCCTCCCAAGTTCTGGGATTACAGGCATGAGCCACCATGCCCAGTCTCAATCGCAGTCTCAGTACTCTGGGGGTGGAGCTGGCAAGGCATGCTGGGAATTGAACCCTGGCCACTGTGCCCTCCCTAATCAGTATTTTAATCTGCTGAGCTATTTGTCCAGCCCTTCTTATTTCTCATCTAGCTATAAAGTAAATATAGTTGTTAGCTAGTATTTTCTCTTCTTTTTTATAGGTAAAGGAACCTTGACACTTGACCAAACCTCAGTTATGAATAATCTTTCTTTGTTTTTTCAAGATTTTAAAACATAGGTTAAAAATATTTTTTGTTATTTCTGTTTTGTCATTTTATTCCATTTAACTTAATGTAATATGCATTTATGAATTTTTTTTTTACTAAATGTCAGATTATGTCTTTAGGATTGTTACCCCAAATTGGAAATATACACATATCTGTCAAGAGCTTGATAGCTAGTATAAATCAGCTTACTAGACAGATTGTAACAATTTAGATTTTTGCCAGCATTCCAAAGACAGACTGGTTGGACTTGATTAGAAATTATTTGGTCACTTAATTGACTAAAAATTATCTCTTTTGACTTATATTTCTTTCCCTAATGAGTTAGAATTTTCTTTTAGTTGTTTTTCAGCCATTTCTCACTTCTTTCAGGCTGTTTCTTTAAATTAAAAAGTAGTTATGGTCTTAAGAGCATAATCAATTTTAGAAAACACATGAAGTTGTTCATGTTTTCCACTATGAATCTTTCATATGTGCTAAATTGTACAAATGGAAAAAATGTATTTTAATAGTACTGACTTGCATGGTTGTCTGCAATAGTTACAGATTATTAATTCCATTGAGGACAAACATCTAAGGCTGGCCAGCTGCCTGAGAGATTGGACCAAAGACAGAGAAGCGGGTACAGAACAATCTCACTTGTAACTTCATCGGATCTTGCCACCACCCAAATAATTTCTTAGCAGCTCTTTAAGGATTGTATCTCCCTGAGGGACAGTGTGGGTGAAATGTACTTCTCATCAGAGGTTCATATTAGTAGTTCATATTTCTTTTATGATGCACATAAATTACCAATTAAAGCTCTTTCCTAGTATATATTATTTGGAGGTGGAAATTTTATCAGGTAAGCATTTCTGATGAGATCTTTAGGTGACTTAGAAATATATGTGCAGCCATATACTCAGGATGTTTAATTAAAGCATATGATAAGTAGAATTTTAAAACAGACTTTTAGTGTAAAGACTTAGCATTACTTATTTTCAGTTGAACAACTCAAATTAAATTACTTATAATTATCCTCTTAGTTATCCTGGTGATTTAACTCTACAGATGTTTTGCAAAACAATATAAATACAAACATATGTGAAGGATGCGAAGCTAGAAACATGTCACATTCTCTAAATAACCATGGACTTATGGATAATAAATCTTATGTTTATAATTTCTAAAGTGGAGTTCAAATGCTGACATACATGTCAATATTATATATTTGTTCAAATCAAGAAACCAAAATATTTTGCCCATAGTAATTTCTCTTTTTTGAACCAAATAATTTTATGCACATAAATTGCTAGACAAGTGTTATTTGTCATTATTATAAATGTTTGTTAAGAATTTATGAAGAGAGCATGAACATGATGAGTAAAACAAGTCCAGAAGGAATAGGTCCAGCAGGAGGGGCAGTCTCTTGAGAGGAATACTTCTATGATCTTAAGTAACTAACTTAGAAAAAAGGAATCTGCTATGAGAAACAATTGAAAATCCCTGTTAAAAGCTTGAGATATTCAGTGACTCAAAATGTTTTTATGTGTAAATTCTAAACAATTCTAAAGTCTTTTGTACTCTTGTGTCACTTTAGTTATGAGGTAAGAATGACTGATATTTGCTGTTGCTAATTCTGTTCTAGGTACTTGGTATATATCCTTGAATAAATCCAGAAAGATTTCTGCCCTCATTGACCTTGCATTCTGATTAGGAGAGATGGATGGAAAATAAATATAATAAAGAAGCCAGCCATCAATACATAGTGCTATAGACCAGCGAAAATTGGAGGAAGTGGGGGGCGCTAAGAGGTGGTATGGGGACAGGGTGTTTTCAGAATTAAATGAAATGGAAGGAAAGGGTTTGTTTAGAAGGTAAGTTTTGAGCAAAGATCTGAAAAAAGTAAGAATTTAGTCAAGAGGTTATCTGGAAAGATTACTTGAGGGAGGGAGGAAGAGAGGTGGTGGAGAGAGAGATGATGTCTATGCTGAGGGCATGGTGGGAACCAGAGGGATAGCACAGGCAGAGTTCAGAAGAGAGCTCATGAGGAAGCAGGCATCCCTTGGGGTCCTACTGATGTGGGGCCTCAGATTTTATCCTGAGTGAGAGGAAGAGCCAGTGTAGAATTTTGAGCAGAGTTTCGGCCTGATCACCTTTGCATTTTAAAAGAGTAATTCTGGTGTCTGTGTTGAGATTACACTGAAGAAGCTAAGTTTTAAAATCAAGACAACATAGCATAAAAGGTTGGACCTGGCTAGACATGGTAATTAGAGGCTGGACTCTGGCTATATTTGGAATCTAGAACCAGCAATGGGACTTGCCAGTGTGTGGTATAGGATGAGCAAGGAATGAGTCTCTCTTGCGAGGCAGTTCCTTTGACTCCATGCTGTTGGTCTTTGTGCTGAGGCTTCCTGGCACTCTCTTTGGCTTATATCTTTGCTTCTGGTCAATCCAGGTGTCAAAAGCTGAGGTGCGAGTACTTGATACTTATGCACCTACTTGGTTTCAAGTGCCAAACTCTGACACTGGAACCCTCATCATGTGCAGTTCCAGTCCATCTTTGAGCCCCTTGTCTGAGATCCCTCCCAGAACTGATACTTGTAATTTCCTATGGTATAAATGTTTATCAATCTTTGTTTATTGGTTAAGCTATGATGAATAGAATAACCCAAGAATTACTTAGGATTTTTAGAAAGTAAGAAAAATTTGATTTTATGACCAAGCAAGACTGTCTCATCACAAAATTTCTCATCAGAATAGATACATTCATGAGCTTTTCAATTTCATGGTGTGTTCTCAATTTGTAGGACCACAAAAAGTCACTTGGGCATGGAAACAATGCTGTATGAAAATTCTTTAAATCAAAGCACCTTAAAATTTAATTGCTTTGTAATTTGATTAATGAAGAGATGTATGAATAGTTAAAGTGAAATAAAATTAATAAACCATTCATTGAAAACTGCTCTTGTGCAACCATGTTTTGTCACACTGAGGGAGAAGTTTTGAGCTTTCTCCATTCACACAATTTACTGGTACAATCTCATCTGAACTCCATTTGACCTCCTCTTACTTGAAATGGACTATACAGAAAAGTACCAAAATGCTTTCAAATAAACATCTCCTAAAATGCATTTTAGCTTTGTATCTGGAGATCTATAAAAGAATACTTTTTTCAGTACATTGATAACAGAGAAAGTATTCCTTACAGCTGAAAATTATGGTATTTAAAGGTTTCAAGATGTCTTTCCAGGTTGTGAGTTGGCAGTGAGCCAGAGTCTGAATTATTGTATTTTAAAAGCCTATCTTGCCTCTATTTCCTTAGCTTTCCAATTTCTACTTCAGTTCTTGCTTCCAGAAGACATTTAATATGTTTTTTAAAGCTCATTTACTTTTCTATTATTTTTAGGTAGAAAATGTGCCCTATATGATCTTCCGAAAAAGTCAGTGACATCACAGATCTTCAAATCCTAGAGAACCCAACCATCCTCAGAAGTATAAGGACAAATGTTGTGGTTCAGTTCCTTATAAAACTTAGATAAATGTTTACAAATGAATCTGACTATGATGTCATTATTTGCAGATCCATTTCTAAACTGGTTGGTAGCAGGCAGCATTTTTGTGTGTGGCTTACTGAGCAAGCTTAGTGGTTTCAAGCGTCTGTGCCCCTGTAACTTAAGTGCCTTTGAATTTCCCTTTCATAAACCATTGATTGACCACATAATCGGGGGCTCTAAGCCCCACTCTTGCAGACAGTGCTCCACGTCCCATTGTGTGCACAGAAATGTGGCAATACCCTACCCAGCAGCGGATTTCACTGGCTAACCGCAGGAAGACTCATGTGGAAGCTCTGAAAATCCACCCCATAAAGGAAGCAAGACATATCTGGAACATCTTGTATCTGAATGGTGAGCTTCCAGAATGAATCGTGCTATTTTCTTGTCAGACAACAGGGCAGAAAAATCCCAACAACTTGACTTTTGTTCCTTAGATGGTGCAGGAATTCTAATGACTGTGAACAGTGTTGCTTCCTACAGTTATTTGCAAGTGAAGTCTCTCACAGAAGACATGCATGTGGATGATGCAGCCTGAGCACAATGCTTATGGAAGTCAATAAAATATGCTTGCTGACCTTACAGCCTTAGGCAGAGCCAAAGGCACCTGGAAAACATGTCAAAGTGAGGAAAGGCACTTCTGGGGACAGAGAGCACGTTAATAGGTGAAAAATTTTAGGTGTGAAGTTGAGGGAAAGAAGACCCAGAGGTGGCACCTTGGGTCATACTTTGTGATTACAGAGCACCACTGTGGCGGGCTAGGTCAGTGGTACAGGCTGGGCTTTATGTCCTCCAGTTTTTTCGCCTCTCTCCCTTACCTTAGAAGAGCCCTTTCTCTAGGTATATGCCTTTTCCAACTAGACTCCCTTTTCCTTCTCCTCAGAGTACCCTCAGGATATAATTTTCATCCCTTTCAGTGTGGCCCAACTCTGCATGTGCTGACCCTCACACCATCCCAGCTGCTGCATGTTCCTATAATTTGTATTGTAGAGGAGGCTCACTGAGGCCAGTCCCATCTCCTGCTTTCCTTTTTCTTCTTTTATATTACTTGTATAATTATTTTCCTGTGTAGGAGTATTTAACTGTGGAATTAATTATGTTTGATAATTCAGCCAGGCATGTTAGTTTTCCGTGGGGCACTGCTGACTGCACAGAAAGGACTTCTGTTTTGATAACCCCTATAGCACAAGATCTTAATATCCTTGACCCTAATACTGCATACCACTAGTCCCTTGGGTCATGTGACAGCCCCTGATTCCTTCCGGAGAAGGGTTATTACCCCAGTTGAGATTCAGTTCCTTATATAGTACCTCACACATAGCTATAGCACTTAATTATTTATTAGGTACTATGTTTGTTCTTTTCTCTCACTAAAATGAAACCTCAAGAGCATAGGTAGTGACTCCTTCTGTGTCATTCACTGTACATAGTAAAATGCCTAGGCAGTATCTGATGTGGAAGGTGTTGATAGCAGATGGACTGAAGGTATGACAAACTCATTCAGGGGGAGTTCATAAACAAGCTAATGCAGTAAATAATTTTAATAGCACTTCATTAAATAATCTGTAGATGTTCTAAATGTAAAAAAGTCAATTAGTTCCAAGCATAGATTAATATAAATATTGGAAGAACATGGTTTTCATTAAAACTTATCTCTAAACTAACCAATAAACCTAGAGGAAGCCAGATATTCACATTGCTCCTGGATTTTCTTACTGTGAAACATGTAGCAATACATGTGACAATGGCTGCGAGACATAGCCATTGTCACATGTATTGGTAAATGGTAGCAATCTACTAAGAAGTGAGAAAAGGAACCATTTTGCATGTAATAAAGACTTAAATTATCTTTAGCGTTTACCAAGTGCAGATACTGTCGTTCTTGGCTTTTGGAGCAACGAACGCCACCCAGGGGCCTTTCACTGGCCCATAACACTGCTCCTTCTTCCTAGTTAGTCAGAGACCACAGACAAGCGGCTGGTAGAATGTCTCATCTCAAGACCTAGGCAAGTGCTTATCAGTGTCACTTGTCTTCATGTTGCATTTGGCCCTTAATTTTTTTGTTGAAGAACAAATATCAATGAGACAGTTTCAAATCAAATTAACATGACAGATTCAATAATTAATACGTTGCAAATTGTTTTTGTAATGGTTTGTTATCATACAAAGTTCACACATGATATTCTACTTACAGACACTAATGTAACAGATTTCTCTAATCAATGAATTAAGAGAATGCAGCTGTGTACTTATTTTTTTCAAGCTGAATTATAGCATAGTTTCAATAATTAATACCTTCTACATTGTTATCTTCCTAGTGGTTGTCCACAGTACTAGAAGCCGACATAATATCTTGTCTAACCACTATCACTGCAAATCTTGCCTGATAAAATTATGCAGAAGCACAGCATATTTATCCTAACTGAACTGTTTATGAAAACACATCATGGTTCTTCCTTTGTATTCCCCTTTTTTGTCTAGACCTGTCAAAGATGGGCACTCCATTGTCATTAAACCATTATAGGTGCCTGAACTCGGTGACACAATCACAGTCCAGCAGTCAACAATAATAGTGAGTTATCTGAAAAAGTTGTTAACTATAGCCGATTACAGCTCAACTTATTATTATGGCCCTACGTTATATACCTCATATTTATACTTTTCTGCTGGATGGTTAAGGCCGAGATAGAGCAAGACCTATATAACAAAAGATGTAGCTTTTGTATCTGATGAGATCACTCAAGTCTCCTTACAGTTTGTCTTGGAATCCTGTACCTCACTCTGTAGATCTTTTGTCTATGTCAGCCATGCAGATGAGTCATGGCCACTGCTTGATCAGTTTTCTCTCTGTGAAAACCTGAGAGAAAGATTTCTCTCCATGTGACTCTCCCCAGGCACACTATTGATCATTGATCATCTTCCTTCGTGGCTCCATAATCTCCTTGATCAGAAAATTTGGGGCACAACTGAGTGACATGATGTTACAGTACAGGTTTTCCTAGGTCCTGAGTCTTCACTGACCTTGAAAAGCTAGGGCCAAAATGTTGACTGAACTTGCAGCCCTTCTATTTCTCCAATTTTTGATCTGTGAACTTAGGTTGTTAGCCATCCAGAAGAAAAGCTAATTATTGCAGCATATGCTGTTCAGTTTGCCTTAACTGACTAAATTCTTTGTAGTTGTTGCACGTTTCTATTTATATTTCTTCTTTCGACTTCTTATACTAGGGAGACTATATGATATTTACACATGTGTATCTGGTTTATTTCACTTAAAAGTGTATGTTCAAGCAGCATCCACTTCAATATAAATGCTTCAAGTTTATGATTCTTTATAGATGAGTAATACGCCATTATATAGAAATACCACATATTTGTTAACCATTCCTCATGTGACAGACATCTTGGTTGTTTCCAAGATTTTGCTATCACAAATTGTGCTGCTATAAACATAGGTACACATATATCAGTATGATATCATGCTTTCAGTTCCTTTGGGAAAATTCCCAGTAGTGGGATAGCCAGCTTGAATGGGATTTCTAATCCTACTCTTTTGAGGAGTCTCCACATTGATCTCCACAATGGATATACCAGTCTACATTCCCACCAGCAGTGGAGAAGTGTTCCCCTTTCCCCACAACCTCTCCAACATTTGTTGTTGGTTGAATTCCTTACAGTAGCCATTCTTTCTAGAGTGAGATGGTATCTCAGTGTTGTTATTTGCATTTCACAGATGGCTAGTGATGTGGAGCATTTTTTCATATATTTATTCACTTCTTTAATTTCACCCTCTGAAAAATGTGTATTCATCTCAGATGCCCATTTCTGGATTGGGACTTTGAATTTGAGGGCCCTAATATGTCTTAGTTCTTTATATATGCTAGGGAGCAGACCGTTGTCTGATTGCTTATTAGTTAGGATTTTTCCAAATTTGTGGGTTGTCTTTTCACTTTGTTGACAATTTTTTTGATGTGCAAAAACTCCTTGAGAAGAGCTGATCCCAGTACTTGATTCTTTCAAGTGTTTCCCATCTACATACATGTTTATTCATGAACTCTTTGCCTACCCCTATGTCTTCAAGAGTTACTCCTACTTTCTCTCCCAGGAGATTGAGTGTTTCTGTTTTAATGTTTGGATCTTTAATCCATTTTGACTTTACCTTAGTGCATGGTGATAGAGCTGGGTCAAGTTTTAGTTTTCAGCATGTAGAGAGCCATTTTTTCCAGCACCATTTGTTAAAGAGGTTATCTTTCTTCCAGTAATCTTGGTTGGCCCCTTTGTTGAAGAACAGGTGCTCAAGTGTGTTTGGAGAGGCCTCTGCATCTTCTAGTCTATTACATGGATTCTCAGATCTATTTCGTTGCCAATATCATGTTGATTTTATCACAGTAACTTTGTAGTATAATTTTAAGTCAGGAATCGTGATGCCTCCTTCCTTGTCTTTGTTGGCCAGGATTGCCTTTGCTATTATAGGTGTTTTCTGGTTCCAAATGCATTTTAGGAATGATTTATCTGGATCTGGGAGATATATTGGTGCCAGTTTGATAGGGACTGCATTTAGTCTGTACAACAATTTTGGAAGTATGGCCATCTTCACGATGTTGATTCTTCCTAGCCAGGAGCCGGGAATATCTTTCCATTTTCTGAAATCCCCTATAATCTCTTTTCTTAGGGTGCTGTAATTTTCTGTGAAATGATCTTTGAATTCCTTGGTTAAGAGAATTACAAGGTATTTCATTTTCTGTGGTGCTATTGTAAAAGGTATTGCTTCTATAGTTTCTCTCTCAGTGTGTTTCTTATGTGTATAGAGGAATGCTATTGACTTTTGTTGACTTTGTATCATACTATGCTACTGAATTTCCATACCAATTCTAGTAGCTTCTTGGTGGAATTTTTGGGTGCTTCCAAATAAAGTATGTTATCTGCAAATAGTGATAATTTAAATTCTTCTTTAACTATTTTTATTACTTTTATTTCTCCCTCTTTTCTAATGGCTGTTGCTAATGATTCCAAAACTTTATTGAATAGGAGGGGTGATAGAGGACATCCTTGTCTTGTACCTGATCTAAGAGTAAAAGATTTCAGGTCTTCTCCATTTAGAATTATATTAGCTGTTGGGTTGTCATAGATGGTTTTTATCAAATTGAGGTAGAGTCCATCTATTCCAATTTTCTGTAGGACCTTGAACACAAATGAGTGTTGGACTTTGTCAAAAGCTTTTTCTGTATCAATTGAGATGATTATGTGATTTTTTGATTTCAGTCTATTAATATAGTGTATTACATTTATAGATTTCCTAATTTTGAACCATCCTTGCATCTCTAGGATGAATCCTACCTGGTCATGGTGTATGATCTTCTTGATGATTTGCTGTATTCTATTTGCTAGGATTTTATTGAGTATTTGTGCATCTGTGTTCATGAGGGAGATTGGCCTGTAGTTCTCCTTTTTGGTTGTG
Source organism: Ctenomys sociabilis (assembly GCA_004027165.1). Lineage (NCBI taxonomy): Eukaryota > Metazoa > Chordata > Mammalia > Rodentia > Ctenomyidae > Ctenomys > Ctenomys sociabilis. Next base: position 7,853 of record PVKA01013646.1, on the reverse strand, counting down.
TCTTTCCCTGGTTTTGGAATCAGTATAATACTTGCCTTCAGGAATGATTTTGGGAGTACTGCTTCTTTTTCAATTTGATTGAAGAGTTTGAGGAGTATAGGGATTATATCTTACATGAATTTCTTGCAGAATTCAGCTGTGAATCCATTAGGACCTGGACTTTTTTTCGGCATGCTTTTTATCATGTTTTGTATTTCGTTGATTGTTATTGGCTTATTGAGAGTTGTTATATCTTCTTTGTTCAATTTTGGTAATTTGTACCTTTCAAGCAATCTGTCCATTTCTTCTTTGCCTTCTGTTCTATGGGCATAAATATTCTCGAAGTAACTATTGATAATCTTCTGAATTTCCACTGGATCTGTCGTGCTTTCACCCTTTTCATTCCTTATTGCATGTAATTGATTTTTTTTCTTTCATCTTTTTGATGAGGTTGGCTAGAGGCTTATCAACTTCATTTAGTCTTTCAAAGAAACAACTTTTTGATTTGTGGATTCTTTGAACTGTTTTCTTCATCTCAATTGAATTAATTTCTGCTCCAATCTTTATGATTTCTTCCCATCTTTGCACTCCAGGTTTTGATTGCTCTTCTTTTTCTAGTTGTTGGAGGTGCAACATTATGGTTCTAAATTGTTCCTGTTCTGTTTTCCTAATGTGTGAGTTCATAGCTATGATTTTCCCTCTAAGAACTGCTTTCATCGCATTCCATAAATTCCAGGAAGTTGTGCTTGACTTTTCATTGAATTGTAGATATTGTTGAATTTCTTGTTTAATTTCTTCTGTGACCCATTGATTTCTGAGTAGGGTGTTGTTTAGTTTCCATGAATTTAGTGGGTTTTTCTGGTTTCTTTTGTCATTTATTTCCAGTTTCATTGCACTGTGGTCAGATAATATGCATGGGATAATTTCTATTTTCTTGCATATACTTGTGCATGACCTCTGGACTAGTTTGTGATCTATATTGGAAAATCACCAGTGTGCAGGTGAAAAAAAATGTGTATTCAGCTGTGGTTGGGTGGATCATTCTGTATATGTCCAGCAGGTCCATTTGTTCCAAGCTCTGGTTCAGTTCTGCTACTTCCTTGCTAATTTTTTGTCTGGTTGTTCTATCTTTTTGAGGTAAGGGATATTAAGGACTCCTGTTAAGATTGTGGTCTTGGATATTAGATTTTTCATGTCTATTAAGTTTCGTCTTACATAGTTGAGTACTCCTGTGTTTGGTGCATACATATTTATGAGTGTTACTTTTTCCTTTTGAACTTTTCCCTAACCAATATATAGTGGCCTTTATGTCAGGTGCTCATTCTTAGTTTAAAGTTGAGACTGTCTGAGAACAGAATTGCTACTCCTGCTTTTTTCTGAGGTGCTGGTGCATGTAGTATTGTTTTCCATCCTTTGACTTTGAGGCTATGAATGTCTTTTTGAGTGTATTGTGTTTCTTGTATACAGCATATTGTTGGATTTGAGTCCATGTACATTGATAGTTACAATTGAAGTTTATTGACTTACAATTGTCATATTTACCTGCTGATGTTTATTCCTTGTTATCCTGTGTTTAATTGTTTGCCCTGTTTAGTGTGTTTCTTCTGTTTTCATTTGTGGAGTTCTGGTCATTATGTTCTCTCTCTAGAACAGTTGTTCTTTGCTGTGGAAGTATCTCTTTTGTCCATCAAACTTGAAAAAGAGTTGCAGGGTATAATAGTCTGGGATGGAATTTCTCTTCATACAGGACTTGGAGAACTCTGCTCCATGCTCTCCTTGCCTTCATGGTTTGTGTAGAGAAGTCGGCTCTGTTTCTGATAGGTTTTCCCTTGAATGTGTTCTGCTTTTTCTCTCTAGCAGCTTTCAGTATATTATTCTTGTGTTGGATTTCTGGGATCTTGACCGTTATGCATCTTGTTGTGTTTTTACTTGGGTTGAAGTTATTTGGTGTTCTGTATGCTTCCATTACCTGACTGCTGGATTATTTCCTCATATTTGGCAAATGTTCTGCTATTTCTTCTGCCCATATTCTCTCTCTTTTTTTTAAATTCATTTATTTATTACAGTGTTTTGCTACACATCACGGATTTTTTATTTGCGGGGGTGGGGGGTCAGCTCAGCCCGCCCTGGGGGGAGGGGCTGGCATGGCATGTGGTGCTGGGGTTTGAACCGCGGTCCCTGAGAGGTGCTTTAGACCACTGAGCTATCTTGCCAGCCCTGCCCATATTCTCTTTATGTGACTTGTATTGACTCCTTCTTTCTCATTTATGCCAAATAATCTCACATTGTTCATCTTGGCATCATTTTTTCCTGCATTCTAGTTGTTTTTAGGAGATCCTTTCTCACCTTTTCACTAGCTACACCAGAGTCCTCAAGATCTCAAACTCTTGTCTTCGATAGACTTGTGATTGATATTTTAATTCTATATCTTTTGATTCTGCTTCATGCATTCTATTTCTTTTCTGTATTGCTCATTTCTGGAATCTGTCATATTTCTGATCTCCTCTATTTTTTTTTAATCAATGTCTTCTTTAGAGGTAGTTATTAATTCTTTTTTTGTAGAGTTTCTCCCAAATTGTGTTTCCTGGATATATTTCTTGAATTAATTCTCTATTTCAGATGCTACGATTTCAAGGAATTCTTTTTTTATTTCAGAAGTTACTTCTGCTTTGATTTCCTCTTTACCTTTCTGCTGTTGTTTCTTTGCTTTCAATGCTGTTAATTTATGTTTCAGCTGTAATAGTGTTGGGCATTCGGTTTCCTCCATGTGTTTCTGGATTTGATTCATTACTTCAGATGCTATGTATTCAAACATTTCTTTTTTTATTTCAGGTGTTAATTCTGGTCTGAGTTCCTGTATACCTTTTTGCTGTTGTTCCTTTGCTTCTGTCTCTGTTAATTCATTCATTTCAGCTGAGCTAGTGCACTTGTTGGTGGACTCAAGGCATGAGATTGCATTTTTCTCCTTGTCTTTGCCATTTTGTATAGCACTGACCTGTGACCTTTTGTGTAGAGCTTTGGTGCAGTTATAACCTTAGCGCATAATGAGATTCAGGTGCCAGTCTATTAAGTTCGAGGTTATCCTGTTATGCCTGAACTAGATCTAGCTATTGTGTTCAGTTCCTTTTTGCTGCAGCTCTTTTGTAACAACTGTGAGCCTGTCATTCCCCTCTGTTAGGTCTCTTGTCTGGGAAGCACTGGAGAGCGCAGAAGCTCTCCCTCACATTTACCAGGCCAGGCAAGGGTGGATGGAGTGCAGGGAGAGTCCCAGAATTTCTCACTCCTGTGGCAGGCTTGGAGGCAGGGGCTCTGGGGAATTGCCAGGCAGGCTTGTTTGGGGTGTCTCAGGCAGGTCTCTGGCTATGATGTCTTGAGGCCTGTGGCTCTGGATGGTGCAGAGCATGCATGGGTAGAAGCCAAAGGCTCTCCCTCAGATTCACCACACAATCACCGGAACGGGGGCTGGTGGGGGGGGGGGACCGAGTCTGGAAAATTCCCACTTGCTCGGCGGCGGACTTGAGGGCAGGTGCTCTGTGGAGTTGTCGGGTGAGTCGGCCCTGTATGTCTCAGGCTGGTCGCTCACTCTCCTTAATTTTTTTGTAACTAGTTCCTCAAATATCTAGAATCTGTGTTGAGGAGTTAAATCAACATAATCTCTGTCTTTATTACTCCTGTCACTTTGAACTATGAGAAAGTTCTGTTATTAAGGCACGTTTCAAGGTTTTACTCATGTGTAAGTACTTTTTCTGATTTTCCCGAAGCAGGTCCCAAAAACTGAACCAAGATCAGAATTCATTCAAGATGGCCTCTCTTTGAGCATCACTTTAATTTCCACCACTTGTGCAGGTTCCACAAGCAGTAGCTGCTACAGTTTCCCGCTGCTCTCAGTGCTCCATTGGGCTCACCATGTTGCTGGAGGCTTAGCAGGCTCTGTTTCAGATATTAATCAAGAACAAGTTCAGTAGCTGAAGGTAATTTTCTGCAGATTAGAAGGGCTTTAAAAAAATTACCCGGATTTCAAAAATTAACACATAATTCCTGATAATCTAATTAAAAATCTTACTTTTGCTGCCAGAATCCTTCAAACCAGAGATACACATTCAGCCTCTCGCCCTCTTGCAGCAAATCATTTTCCATGTAGCGCTGACAATTCAGACATAGAAATCAGCCTGTGTTAATGTTAAGATTGTTCCCTGGAGAAAGGTGGCAGTAATAACCTGTCTCTTGCTGACGCAGAGGGGGCTAGTGCTCATTTTCCGAAGTTGTGTCACTGAACTCTAGCTTCTGTTGGGTGTGTGGTGTACATATGGCTGCAAAACTCACAAAATTGTGTCCAGAAGCCAATCAAATCAGCTGCCTTGTCTCATAATGAAGAGCCCTTCACTTTCTATCAGGTTTACACCTTAAGTGGTGACAGTGCTTAGGGACTGCATTGTAAAGGAATTTGCTAAAGTTCAGAAGGATGGAATTTTGATGGGTAATTAAGCACACGCAGACAATTTTGCACTACTCCGGGGATCTGTTGTTATAAGCTGCAGGCAAAAATCACTTTTTACAGTTTTGAAAATAATTCTTACCTAAGCCATTGTTTACCCAAAGATGTATGTTAACCTGTGAGGAGCCAGGTGTTAACCTAACACTGACATAAAGTCTTAGTTCCCACAGTGGGGGTCAGTGGCTTCACGGCACGAGGAGATCTCAATTTGGGATTAAATGAAGACTCCACAGCACAGTTTGTCAGGTAACTCATGCTATTAGTTTTCGTTTTATTTTCTGAAAAGTTTTGCCAGTCTTTGCTTGCTTTTCCGCTAGCCCGGGGCTTCCGTGGTAGGAGGGACAAGCAGCTCAGGTCCAGGCTGAGGCCTTGCTGCTCACAGATGTGTGTGCCTCCAATTACCGACCTGTGGGAGTTTTGTTAAAAGCTGGGCTTGTGGTTCCTTTTGTTCTCTGGTGTCTATTGTGGTTTATGTTTTAAATGGGATGCAAATGTAATTTACGGTGTGTGGCCTGCAGCAGTAAGAGAAGACTGGGTTTCATGAGGCAGTAAGCGTGCAGGAAAAGGCCACGGAGCAGCAGGCCTGTGGCTAAGGAAGAGACCAGTCAGCAGGGCATGTGGTGTGACTGGGGAGTCGGGAACCCTGGAAGGCCACCCTGCCCAAAGAAGACAGCTTTTCTCCCTGCTATCTGGGACAGCAGAGCTTGTCTCTTCCAACTGTGTAGACAGCTGTTTAGCAGCATTCTCACAGCTGAGAGGATGCACAATGGCAGCCAGGCAAGACTGATCCACGCTGACACCTAAGAAACTCGCCTATCACCATTCCAGATGGTCGCCCAGTGGCAGGATCCTTGTCAGCCCTTATTTGGTACCATTGTCCTAAGGACTTTTAAGGTCAAACTCAAGGTCTTAGAAGCCACACTTTGGAAAGCCAAGCACCCTTTGAGAGCATCAAAGGGTGGCATCTCCAGTGGCATCAAATCAGTAAATTCAAAGTTCCTACAGAAGGGCTGGCCAGGTGGCTTAGTGGATTAAAATGCCTGTTTAGGCAGATACAGGGACTGGGGTTTGATCCCTGGCATGCTGTGCTGGCCCTGCTCCCAGGGTGTACTGAGACATGACAGAGCCTGGGTGTGGTGGCGTGCACCTGTAATCCTAGCACAGTAGGCTAAAACAGGAGGATCATAGGAGTCTGATCTGTGGAATGAGACCCTGTACTAAATACATAAAAAATTTGAAAGTTCTTACAGATACCTACAGATACAGATAATGGTAAGAAATCAAATTATGAGAGCATAATTCAACTTACTCAGTGTATTCTGAGCACTTTCCACAAGCCAGAACATGAACTTCAATAGCAGAATAAAAAAGGGCCTGGGGAGATAGTTGGGTGGTCTAAGTACCTACCTGGTGAGCACAAGGACCAGGGTTCGATCCCCGGTACTACATGCTGTGCTGGCCACCAAGATTGGGTGTGGTGGTGATGCATGCCTGTACTCCCAGCACTGGAGAGGGTTGAGGTGGGAGAATCACTGGGAGCTGTGTAGTGAGACCTTTGTATCAAATAAATACATAAATAAATAAATTCATAAATAAAAAGGACTAAAAATTTGAAAAATATAAATGAGCATACTCTAGTTGAAAAAGCAGCTGAGAAGATACACAATTCAATATTGGTGTAACTTTTATTTCTAGATAGAGCGTCACGCCTACTTCTTTATTTTTATTTTTTAAAACAAATCCCAACTTTTTGTGAAAGGGTGCACTTCTTTGGGCACTTCATTATGCATTTAGAACCTTCGTTGCTTTAGGTGTAAGATGAGATTTGATTAATATTTGTTTTTTGGGGAAACAGCTGCTTTTGAAATCCTACTAGTCCCATTTAACTTTTGCAGTGGTCTTCAAAAACTAACTTTTTAATTTTTCTATTTTTCTCCCTTTACAATCAGGCCTTCTTTACTCGGTTGTACAAGAACCATGTGAATGCCTGGAGGAGGTGACTGCCCTACGGGTCACTCAGAGCCCGCCGGGACAACTTCATGTGCACTTCTGAGGGCAGAGCCGTGCGGATCAGAGCTGGGTGCTGAGCTTGGGTCGCAGAGCAGGCATCAAGAGCAGCCTCCCCGCCGCAGCTCCCGGGAACCTGCCCTTCAGATTCGATAGCTGAACGTCGCAGTTGCTGGCAGGCAGGTTTGCTTGCACTGGAGTGATCGAAATTTTTCTAATTATAAGAGAAGAGCTTTTTCTTTCTTGTTGTTTGTCTAAGGGCACCGCTGTCAGCTTCTCTGGGCTCAGCCTGCAGGAAGCCAGTCACCTGTGTGGAAAAGCTCTGTCATCAGGAAGCAGCTGTTGAGGCCCGAAGGAAAAGGGCAAGGAAAGAACATGGGCCACAGGACTTTCCAGAAAAACATAAAGTTTGACGTAAACAAATCGCCTTCTCCGCACCAAGTGCTGCAGGCTCAAGATTGGATTGTTACAAACAGAAACACAAACCAAGGGGTGGATAATAAATAAACAAACCAGCTGCCAGAGTGGCAGGGTCGCAGGCCATGGGTGCAGAGAGAGTGTGCCACTGAATGGGCCTGCAACTTCAGCTGACCTCGGACCTCGCCTCGGCGCCCTCCCTCGACAGCCCTCCTCGGCACCGCCCTGTGTGTGAGCAGCTCCTCTTGCGTTACTCAGGCCAAGAAAAGGCCGGGCTGGAGCCAGAGGGTGCTGGGTCTGGGTGTGCACCTGTGGCCGCCGCAGGGTAGCCGGGCAGAGGTCGCCGCGCACCTGCGCCGGCATCTGGTCTGTTGTGTCACACTGATGTCAGAGATCAGCTACCTCATCCATTTTGCTGGGAAAATTCTGGCAGGAGAAGCGCCAGCTAGCTGTGAGGAGGCTGGGTGGGTGACGGAGCCCCTGTGGCCGCGCGACGCAGCGCACGGTGTGACGTGCTGCGTGCTGCGGGAGCCTCTTTGTGCAGGCAGATGGCCACTGGCATCAGCACGGTCAGAAGCATTTATACTGAAGTGGATGCCACTTGAACATATACTCATAAGTGAAATAAACCAGACATACATGTGTAAATATCGTATAGTCTCCCTAGTATAACAAGCGAAAAGCAGAAATACAAAAGGAAATGTATAACAAGTAAAATCAATTGAGTCAGATAAGGCAAAGTGAATGGCATATGCCACAGGATACTAATCAGCTTTTCTTCTGGATGGTTAACAACCTAAGATCCCAAGTCAGAGTTGAAGAAATAGAAGAGCCACAAGGCCAGCCAACATTTTGGACCTAGCCTTTCAAGGTCAGCGAAGACTCAGGACATAGGAGAACCTGTACTGCAATATTATGAGACTCAGGTGAGCTCCAAATTTTCTGAGCAAGGAGA
>PVKA01013645.1:0-54444 GCA_004027165.1 Ctenomys sociabilis | reverse complement strand
TACTATCATAGTATAGATAACTATGTGTTAATAACATGGAATTCTTAGTTCCATATCACTTCCAACTGTCTGGCATCTTTAGGAACAGATTTATAAAAGTAGTAAAACCATTTATAATACTTACATGTTGTGGCACCAGTGGTATATCCCAAAATTCTCGTATTGCTGAAAAGATTTCACACATTTGGGCAACCTGCCTATTCGTTTGTTGATTAAGTTCTTGTAAACCCTATTATAATAAAAGAATTAGTAGTTCTTCAAAAGAAAAGTAAAATGTGAGAATTCTACTGAACTAAATTTTAACTGCAAGACATGAGGAAAGCTCTCAAGGCACCAGAAATCTCCTTCTTACTTGAGGACTAGATGTAGATGACAGAGCCAACCTGGCTGAGACAAAAGTCCTGGACCTGCCACTATCTTATTCCACCTCACAGGAATATTGGAAGGAAGAAGCAGGTGCATCATTGCCCTGCTACACCATCCCATTTATGATGCAGCCATTCTACATCAAGAAAGATGCTATTTCAGAAAAGAAATGTTCAAATCTGCTGGAGGGCCAGAGAGTGACCTTCCATGCAATGACTTGGGAACTAACAGATTTTTTTCTTCTGGAAGTAGCATGGAGCCAAATATAACAGACGTGACTAAGCTTCAAAAATTGTGTTTTACAATTGTATAGTCAACAAACTTACAAAACCATTGAGTACACAACTCCTAGAAGCTCATCAGGTAAAAACCTGATAAATATCTGAGAATTCTTGAGATACACAGAAATTTCAAGCAAAAGAAAAGTAAAAGCTCAGAAGCACTTCCTCATTCATCCATTCATTCAAATGAGCATTTACTGAGGGGGCTACTTACTACCAGTCAGATCTACTTTGCTAGAAACATAGACATTAAAACAAACACCTACTCCTATCCTGGAGAAATGGCCATCTTCACTGGGGAGGGAGAGAGAGAAGAGATGATTTCAACAGAACATGTGACTAACACCCTGGAACAGTGGCTCACAAAGTGTGGTCCACTGACTGGCACCATCCCTGTGAGCTTGCGAGGCAGCAACATTACAGCTCCGCCTCAGCCCTACTGCATGAGACCTGAGTGTGACAGCTTGTTGTGTTTCAACATACTTCCAAATGCTTAACAAGAGTGCTCCAGTGAGAGAATTATGGGTCTGAAATGCTGAGCCAAACAGTGTAGGGCCTACAGGGCTGCCTTCAAATACTAGAGTTCTGCCACTTACTAGTGGTGTGACCTTGGTCAAGTTACATGTGCTTCAATTTCCTCGTACACAGAACTGGGAAGAAAATATCTCTTAGGGGTCTCCCTGGGGATGGAACCTTACTATAGCTTTATGTTAATACTAACAATAACAACACCCAACGTACCTGGCCCAAAGGTAGCATTATCATTACTACCAACAGTGTCTTGGCACAGACAAGCACAGGAAGCTAAGCAAGCCTAGAAGCACAAGGCTGAACCAGGCTGGAAGTCAGGGAGGGCTTCTCAAAGAATATGATATCTGGGTTGAGAGGAAAAGGACAGAAGACATTCACCAGGTGAAAATGCATAGAAGGGGAGATAGAGCAGAAGAAAGAACATGTTCACAACCACAGAGAGAAAGCAGTAATTTAGATGATGAGTATAAATCTCCCTGCTGCTCCAGCTACCTCTGCATATCTTCCCCTCAAGGGATGAGTGGTCCTAGTAAGCATCCTACTTCTGTCCTCACTAGTAAGAATGAGAAAGATACACATAGACTTCTACTCTTCAAAGTATGCCAGTTCATTCTCATCAAGAAAATTTAGAGGTTAAGAAACATAAGTTTTTATAAATTTGTATTACCTCTGAAGTATGTAGATGACACATCCTTGATAATTATGTACTTCTATCAATCTCTACCCACTTTTTACAAAATTTCCTCAAAACTACATTAGATATATGCTTTACAAAAAATTGATGAGCTATAATTTTGTTTCAATTGAGATACCTTGATCTGCATTCACAAACATGCTAAATTTCATCTAAGGCAGCCGATTTTCATAAAAGATCACATTGGAAAAATGAAATGTCAAGTGGATTATGAGCTTTTTTAAAGTTATAAAATCCATGCTTTCATGCTAAATATTCACCTGGTATACTTTTCCAAGTAGAATTTTTTTAAATATATTAAAGTGGAATGATAATCACACAAAATTCAACACAATTTTCTATTAATAATACAATGATATTAAATGTAATAAAGAAAAATTTAATTTCAGTATTTCAGAAAATTATATTTGAGAGAATCCACATATAGTGGCAAATGCCAGCAATCCCAGCATTTGGGAGGCTGAGTCAGGAGGATCAGGATCGTTGCAAGTTCAAGACTCGCCTGGGCTACAAAGTGAGCTCAAAGCCAGGCTGAGCTGCATAGCAACACCCTGTCTCAAAAGGACAAAAAGATATAATTAAAAATTATATTTGAGAAACAGAACTTTGATACCTGTAAACACTGTTGAAATGATCTGAGTTGGTTTCGGTGATACTCATAATAGAAATTCTCAAATACATTTCTCCCCTATGAATATTATAAAAACAAATGGTCAACACTTAACATCACTAGGAATCTCTTTAATTTCAAGGGAATAAAAAACTGTGTGTGTGTGTGTGTGTGTGTGTGTGTGTGTGTGTACTTTTCACTTATATGCCAAGAAATTTCACGTGCTTAATATAGAAATAAAGAAAATCAAAACCTACATTCATATGAAAATAAAAAATATCACTGATTAACAAAGGACTTAAAACTAGCATTATGTAATGTTTTTAATAAAAACTACTGAATATTGGTATGAACAGTTTTTAATATAAATAAATCCATATACAAAAATACATATTTGTGTGTTTGAATGAATTCAGATATAGATTATTTCTGTCTTCTGAGAGGGCCAAAGATCAATGATACAAAAGCAGCAATCAACACAGCAAATGTTCACATCTTGGTTTTTAACTTTAAAAAAGAAACAAGGACTCCTTCAAAAATAAAGTTGAATTCTAGGTCTGAGTCAGGGAAAGTTCAAATGAGCCTAGAACATCTTCTAATGTTATAAAAAAGAAAATGTTCAAAAAAGGGTGGGAGCAGAATAAAAAACCACAGCAACAAACTGAAAGACCCAATGGCTAAAACAGGAAAAATAAATCAGTAAAATAAATAATAGAGCCGGGTGTGGTGGCGCATGTCTGTAATCCCAGCACTCGGGAGGCTGAGGCAGGAGGATTGTTGTGAGTTCGAGACCAGCCTGAGCTACAAAGTGAGCTTAAGGCCAGCCTGAACTGCATAGTGAGACCCTGTCTCAAAAAGACAATAAATAAATAAATAAATAAATAAATAAATAAATAAATAAATAAATAAATAAATAAATAATGGAAATATTGGGTTATAATTCATGCAGTATAATAAATGTTCATGAGCCATATTAATATATGTGAATGAATAAGCAGAAAATAAATGATAGCTCCTCTTTACAGATAAATTCTAGTTAATATATATAAAATGAATAATGGAAATAGAGTCACCGTCAGGCAAATGTAGTAACAACTGCTGCAGTTAAAATCCATGGACTGTTGCTAATTTAACTCATTGTATTGAAAAGAAATAAGGTATTAATGGAATCTCAAAGTATCCATCCACCCAAGATATCTATCACTTAGAAAGGAGATTAATATATGTGATGGTACAATGGAAAAATTGGTAGACACAATGTTAATCAAATGATTAATGTTAATATTACCAAACAAAGGATAATGGACACCATGTACCACGTCATGTGGTTCAATGAGAAAATAACAGCATTTGTGTGGAGTTCTTCCTAAAAATGCATAATCTCAATTTATTTAAACATCATAATCTCAATTTTGACGTATTATACACACCAAAATTGAGAAATATTTTAACAAAATAATGAACTCGTTCATCAAAAGTGCCAGGGTCATGAAAGCCAAGGAAGGAATGAAGAGATATGATAGATTTCAATGACAAAATTCAAACAAGGACTATAGTTTGCCGAGTAGTACTGTACAAATGTTAACTTCCTAGTTTGCATTACTGTACAATTATAATAATTTTGAGTTACACAGTTAAATGAACATTAAGGGAACTGAAGTGAGATATATAAGTAAGAACTCTACAATATTTTTCTAACATCCCCAAAATCTCTTTTTTTCATGGTACCAGGGATTGAACTCAGGACCCTGCACTTGCCAGGCCAGCACTTATTCTACTGAGCTATGTCCCAGGGCCCTCGAATTATTTTAAAATTAGAAAGCCAATGAAATGGGGTTCAAAGATGCTATGAAGTGAAACAGTGGCACAGCATTTGCCCAGTCTTCACAAGATCCTGGGTTCAATCTCAAGCACCCTAAAAATGTATTGTGAATTTTTATTAAATAAGGATATAGGAAAACAAAATAGTTAAGTGCTCATTGTATAAGGAAAAGAAGCATGTACGAGACAGAACTATTTCTTTGAGTAAGAATAAGTTCAGAGTAAGTATAGAAGACATGAAGTGTAAAAAGAGAATCTGAATCATTTTCTCTACAAGTGGGAACATATTTAACAATTTATGTAAATCTTCAAAGTCTAAGGTGCAGTTATTAAAAACACTTTCAATTTTTTCTCAGACAGATATTGTATTCATGTTATTACTTAAGGAAGATTAACAAATCAAAAATAAACATAAAGGAAATAACTAAAGAAAAATTCAGAATTTCTATTTCATTTGCAAGAAGTGTCAAAGGTCTATTTGTTATACCAAAAATTCTGCCTATTACAAATATTGCAATAACATCAAAAGATGTACTTGTAGAACTGTGTTCTCATTACCAAACTACAATTAAGACACTTTAAATCTAGTTTAATCATTTCTGTGCTTTAGTATACAAAGACTAGCATTCCAGTAATGTTACTGCTTAAAAGCAAATATTCCAAATTATGAATAAACATACAAATATTAAATGGCTTCTGATTTTTAAGTAATACAACAGTGACACTCTGTGGACAAGGTGAGAAATACACAAGCCTTATTTTTCTTGATAAATTAATTTCCAAATCATTTTCCATGTTTTTGTAAAATAAGAACAGGGTATGCCTAAGTAAACAGCAAATAACCAATACAATTAAGTATGATAACTGCATTATAAGAGTAAAGTGTTTATCATAACGATAATTTTAATACAGATATACTAAGTAATTATCAATGTCCATCATCAAAAATTTCCTAAATTAACCCTGCATTATGCAACTATCAGACAAAATTATATAAACCTGCAATGTATATTAATAATTATGAACACAATATTATCATCATACCCTTGTATAGTGCTTCATTCTTTGCAAAATGTTTCCATATAATCATTTCCAAAGCCAGGACACTTGATAGATAACTAACTCTATCCTCAAAGATTAAAATATTAAGACTGGGCCAGGGAGATAGCTCAGTAGAATAAGTGCTTGCCTGGCAAACGCAGAGTCCTGAGTTCAATCTCTGGTATCAGAAAAAATGAAATAAAATAGTGGGACTGACAAGTTGAGAATTACCTATACAGTACTATTTGCATAATACTAATATCCACAACTTTTTAAAATAAATAAGTCTAATTATATATAGTTCGAGTCCATTTTATACAACTTTAAAGATGAACAAATGCAATATAATATAATGGAACTGTAAAACTATACAACCACTTCAGAAAATTCTTAGGCAATTTTTTCAAAAGTTAAACTTTAATCTGATATAATCCTACTTGTGGATTTTTGGTAATATCTCTTGTTTACGTAGGGCTCTGTTCAGGAAGCCCTCCCCTATGCCTGTCTTCAAAAGATTTTCTTCCAACATATTCATTGTTTCTGTTAATAACCAAGCCTTTGATCCACTTTGATTTGATCTTAGTATAGGGTAAAAAATATGGATTTAGTTTCATCCCTCTGCATGTGGATAAACAGCTTTCTCAGCACTATTTCCACCATGTTTTGAGACACTTTGTCAAAAATCAGATGGCCAAAGTGGTTTCTGTGTCTTCAATTCTAGTCCACTAGTGAACACAACTATCTTTGTGCCATTACCATGCTGTTTTTATTACTGTACCTTTATAAATTGAAGTCAGACAGAGAAGGATAAATATCAGCCAAACATAGTGATACACACCTTTAATCCCAGCACACTAGTTGTCAAAGGCTGTAAATTCCAGCCCAACCTGGGTAATTTAATGGTTTAGTGAGAGTCTCAAAATAAAAAAATAAAAAGGGCTGGGGATGTAATTCAGTGTGAAAGCCTTGGGTTCAATCCTCAAAACCACCAAGAAAGAAAAAAGAGAAATGTAGCATGGCTTCTTTACATGAGAAACTCCACATATAAATAAAGAGCAACACAAAAGAGGAGGTAACAGGGAGGTATACTCTGTGGAGATGGAAGGGAATCTGTGGGAATGGGTTAAAAGAGGGCACTAGTTAGGTAATTTGATTTTTTTTTTCTTTTAGGCAGAACTGGGGATTGAACTCAGGCCCTTGCACTTTCCAGGCTGGCGCTTATTCTACTGAGCCATCTCCCTGGCCCACTAGTTAAATAATTTAATATCATCAAGATATAATAATAATAATAATAATAATAATAATAATAATAATAATAATAATAGATAGATAGATAGATAGATAGATAGATCAATTATGCATTATTAATCACATTAGATAGTTCAGTAGACCAAAGCGCCTGCTTAGGCAGACACAATGACTAGGGTTTGAGCCCCAGTGTGCTGTGCAGGCCCTGCTCCTGGGATGTGCTGAGATGAAAAATGAGACAGGGTATGGTGGTCCATGCCTATAATCCCAGCACTTGGGAGGCTGAAAACAAGAAGATCACTATAAGTCTGATCTGTGTAGTGAGACCCAATACTAAATACATTAAAAATGAATCTTCAGAATATTATTCTAAGGCAAAGAGTCTGTAACCAAAAAGACACAATTTTATTTATACAGCATGTTCTACTTGTACAATTCTATTTGTACAACAGAGTTCTATTTTTTTTTACCATTCTACCATATGAAGTTATAGAACAAGCCAAACTAACACAGGATTGAGAAACCAACAATATGAGTTTTTACCCAGGCTCGAGGCAAAAATTTATTGGGAACAGGAGTGAAGGAAATCCTGAGCTAATAGAAAAGTCTATTATCTTGACAGGTGCTCACTGTACATTATTTATCAAATCTTAACTGAACATACATTTATGTGCATTTCAATGTATGGAATTAAGCTTAGGACCTCACTCAGGCTGGACTCGTATGCTGAATGATCCTCCTGTCTCATGCACCACCACACCAGGCTAAATTTAACAAAAGAATTATAGCAGAATAAGGAGAAAAAAAGAAATATTGTTACTTTACTATACAAACCATAGTATGTTGTCTTGGAGGAGATGTATTAACCAGTCTTGGACAAGATGTTCGTCCTTTTTTCTTTGATGGGCAAAACTTTTTTGTAGAATATGGTTTGCATCTTTCTAAGTTTGTTGGATAGCTCATTTCTGAAACTAGTTGGGTATGCTGAACTGCTGCACCTTCAAATCCTGTAAAGTAACACAGAAAATAATCTCATATGGATATGCTCTGAAAATGCCACCTCAAATTGAAGCCCTGCTTCCATTTTAGAAAATGGCAAGTTTTTCTGGTGTTGTTGTTGCTGCTGCTGCTCTTTGATGGTACGGATGATTAAAACCAGCACTTTTTCACTGAGCTACAACCTCAGCCTATTTTATTTATTTTAATTTTGAGGTAAGATTTCCTTTAGTTGTTAAATTGCCCATGCTCAGCCTCAATTTGAAATCCATCTGTCTCAGCCTCCCAAAGTATAGCAGGCATGTACCACCATGCCTGTGTGGAACAAGAATTCATCTACAAGCAATTCAGAATAAGTCTTCTAAAACTGAGAGGCTACGCTATCCATGTCCTGGAGTAAATGCAGTTCCAAATTTTAGAGAATTAGTCTATTGAGTAAATGCTGGAAACAACTGATCAAAAGAATACAATCGCTAACTGCTTCACCTCTGTCCCATCCCCTTCTGTGTTGGAAACTGAAGGTAGACTCTCTGCACTGAGCCCATTTTTATTTTTAGATAAGGTTCTACTAACTTGCTACTTTGCTCAGAGTAGCTGCAAACTTGTAATCCTCATGCCTTAGACTCCCAGAATACTTCACCACAACTGGCACTAACTGCTTTTGCAAAAAAGAACAAAAGTGCTTTTTACATAAACAATACTGGGTGTTAGATCTAAAGTGCCCCCTGGAAGTCTCACGTGTTCCAGGGTAGGGCTTATGGAAGGTGATTGGTTTATGAGGGCATTATATTAATCAATGGATTAATCCACTGATCCCTTCATAGCAGACTTATGCCTGGTTAGAAGTGGGTCACTGAGGACAGGTACCTGGATAGGTATTTCCCTCTCTGACTCCTACCTTGTCTCTCCACTACCTGACCACCATGATCTGAGCAGCTTTCTGCCAGCCAGTCCCTTTCACCATGCCCTTTCTACCTTGGATCCAGCTGACTATGGCTGAAACTACTAGAACTGAAAGCCAAAATAAACCTATCCTTCTTTAAGTTGAGGTATCAGGTATTTTGTCCCAGTACTGAGAAAGGAACTATAATAGGCAGATGGTGTGACTCCAAATGTGCAATAGCGGTCTGCTTCATAATGAACCCAGGTGCTGTGTAGAACAGAAACTCTGTGAAACATCAAACTGTAACCCTCTGAACCCATGGTACAAACCCATTGAGTATAGCTTTCTACTTCATTTTGTCTTATCATTTAGGCTTTAGATTAAACCTCAATAAATTTATGTGAAATATAAACCTTAAAATCTAGAATTGTGAAGGTTCAGTTGTGGCTGAGTCACATAAATATGGAGTGAACTAGAACAAGACATGAGCTATAACAATATAATATTCTATCTTGTACTCCAGTTTTGGTTTGAATATCTGCACAATAGTTACTAGGAGTACCTTAAATTCATTTTATCCATTCTGACCCATAGCAGCATTGTAAGACAAAACTAAGAGATTTATGTTTCATCTCTTTTCCCTCTTACCCTTCCTTCCTCAAAGGAGGTACTGATCACCAAAGTCCCAAAGGAAAGAAATCAAAAGGTGATAAAGTTGGGTGAGTTCACTCCTGTGTTAGATGCAGACTAATGTATAAAAAAATTTCAAGTTGTAAAATACCTCCAATTTAAGCTATAACTTTCACCTAATTTTATTTTTTAAACTTCACAATTTTTCTGATGATAAAGCTAATGTATGAGAAATAACCTCTGGTATACTCATACAAGTAAAGATTCATAGCAGTGCAAACAAATCAACTACTGTTGCCCCCAGCAAGGATGAACCTCATGATCATAACCTTGTATAAAATCCAGACACAAAAGAGAACCTAGTATATGATACCATTTGAATAAAGCTAAAATCCAAGCCAAAGTTATGATAAAAGTCAGGGTCATGGTTACTTACAAGAGGATTATTGACTAGAAGGGATTGGAGGTAAATTCTAGAAGCTCATTACTTTCTATTTGTTGGTATGGGTGCTCATTCTCTGTATGTATTTATTTGAAAATTGTTTAAGCTATATATTTATGATGTGTACATATTTGTCTTTGCAATAGACTTCCATTTTTGAAACAAAAAGCTAAAAATGAAGCTCTTGTCTTAGTCAACACCTCATTGCTGGGCCAAAATATATACTTACACTTAAAGAAGAGGTCCATTTCAACTCAGTTTTAGAAGTTTCAGTGCATTGTTGGCAGGTTTAAATGCAGAAAATGCAAAGTGAAAGAGCCTGCCATACAAACGCAGGAAGCAGAGAGAGAAGGAAGAAGCTGGGGAGTGAGTTCTATCCTTCCAGGTCATGCTATTCCCTTCTATGCCACCCCCCAACCAGTGACCTACCTTTAACCAGGCCCCACCTCCTAATACACTCAGCTGCTGAGGCAGGAGAATTGAAAGCTTGAGCACAACTTAGTGACTTAGTAACATAGGAAGATGCCTCCTCCCCAGCTAGTATACTTAGTTTGTTAGTTGCCCAGGTAATAATACCAGTTACAATTCCTATTAATTTTGTTTCTTAGAAATGGCTGGTCACTAAGATGCATAACTGATCACTACAATGCATACTATAAGAATCAATCCCCAATTGACAAGCCATTCTGCCTGTGGAATTCCTGTTTGCTTATCCCATATAAGCCCTATGCCACCAGAGATCAGAGTCTGATATTTTGGGAATTATTCTGCTAAGTGCCTGTCAACATAAATTAATCTTTCCCCAAACCCTCGGCATGCATTTATTATTTCTGCTTGCCATTGTAGTAAGACCCTGTCTCAAAATAAGAAATTTTAAAAGGGCTGAATATATAGGTCAGAGCAAAGGACTGGGGTTCATCCCCGACTAACACAAAAATATCATAATAAAATATATAAATGCCACAAAATATATAATTGTACCTAAGAATATAAAATTTCTTAGGTGGTGGTTTATTTTGAAGTCTCATGATGTTAGCAGGAAGAGAGCTGTTCTTTCATTTTACCAAATTTGTTATTTTTTGTGATTTCTTACCTGTTTTATACTGAAACTCTCACTAAGATTAGAAAAAACATTCAAATACCTTTTTTATATTTTTCCATACTCCCACTTATTAGCTATTGAACCCTTTAATAAATCTCAAAATCATTTATGTGTACAATGTGAGATGAAATCTAGTGAGCTACTCTTAAGCTTTTCTCACCACACAATTTACTCTTTTATATAATGTACAATATTAGTTTAGCTCTAAATTTTTTATTCTATTCAATGAGTTGTTACTACATTATGTCTGACTTCCTACTTCAGAAATGGTGCCATAGTATTCTAATAATTTTATTTTAAAATGTTTTTTGTTTGATGTAGTAAATCAGCACCTATCCCTGAAATAGTTTTTCAAGATTTTTGAAGCTATACCAAAGAATAATTTGCGTCTCTCCACTTACTCAAATCTTATTTTATGACCCTTAGTAAGTTATTTTATACAGGTTCTATTGTTTTCATTTTTTAAGTGTGAGATGTTTCACAGCCATTATTAACTATGTATTTTGTCCTATGTGTTTCCTAATCACTTGATACTAATATGAGAAAACAATTTGTTTTTATAATTTAAAAAATTATTTAGATAAACTGACTCAAGAAGAAATAGGTTGGCCTGGGGATGTAGCTCACTGATACAATGCTTGCCTATCATTCATCAGGGCCTGTTTATGATGTGTGCGTATTTGTCTTTGCAATAGACTTCCATTTAAAAAAAAAAAACTAAAAAATGCAGCCCCTGTCTTGGTCAACTCCTCATGGGTTCAATGATCAGAAATGTAGGAGAAAAAGAAAAAAGTAGAGTACAGGGAAAAACAAAAAGCTACAACAGAACTAGAACAGAAGAGAATGGATCAGAAATAACCTCCCAAAAACAAAAGGCTAGGATGAGATGGCTTCACTGCTAGATTCTATGAAACATTTAAAGGAATAACACCAGTTTTTCCTCAAACTTCAGTTTGAGAGGAAATAACACTTCTTAATTCATCTTGCAAGGCCAGAATTATCCTGATACCAAAGTCAGATAAATATCACAAGAAAAAAAAATTATACACCAATATCCCTTTATGAATACAGATGTGAAAATCCTCAACAAATCTAATCCAACAGCAATATAAAATGATAGTTTACCATAAGCAAGTGTGGTTTGTCCCAGGAATGTAAGGTTGCTGCAATGTAAGAAATCAGTGTAATATGTTATACATTAAGGGAATGGATGGACACATTATTACCTCAGAAAAGGCATTTGACAAAATCCAATATATTTCAAAGTAAAAAAAAAAATTAAGAAAACTAGAAATAGAAGGAAATTTCACAACATAACAAAGGACATCTGTGGAAAACCCACAGCTAACATCATGCTCAATGATACAAGACAAAGCTTTCTTCCTGACATCAGAAACAAGAAAACCTGGCATGGTGGCACACGCCTGTAATCCCAGCACTTCTGAGGCTGAGGCAGGATGACTTTTTGGAGTTTGAGACCAGCCTAGGCTACAAAGTGAGATCAAGGCCAGCCTCACTGCATAGAGAGACCATGTCTCAAAGACATTTTAAAAAGAGATCAGAAACAAAATAAGAGTCTCTGTTTTCAGTACTATACTGAAAGTTCTAGTCAGAGCTATTTGGGCAAGAAAAAGAAGCAAAAGACAGCCAACTTAGAAAGACGATGTAAAACTATCTCTATTCACAGGTGACATGATCCTGCATATAGAAAAGCCCAAAGAATCCACAAGAAAGCTAGTGGAGCCAAGATGCCGTATCAGCAAACTTGCAAGGTATAAAATTGACATACAAAACTCAGCTGTGTTTCTATACACCAGCAATATATAATTCAACAGGGAAGGGGCCGGAGATGACTCAGTGGAATAAGCACTTCCCTGGCAAGCGCAAGGGCCTAAGTTCAATCCCCAGCTCTGCAAAAACAAAAAACAAACAAACAAAAAACAGGGAAACTAAGAATGCAATTCCATTTACAATGGCATATAAAATAATTAAGTACTTAGAACTAAATATAACCAAGGAGGTGAAAAAATTATAAATTGAAAACTAGAGAACACTGCTAAAAGAAATTAAAGAAGACTTAACTAGATGGAAAAACAAACTATGCTTTCAGATAGGAAGACTTACTGTTTTAAAGATCAAAACAATCTACAGATTCAACATAATATTCTAACCATGTTATTCAGCAAAGTAGAAAAACCAATCCTCAAATTTATATGAAACTGAAACAAATTGAAAAAAATCCAAAATTGTCTTTTAAAATGAAGGGCCAGGGAGATGGCTCAGTAGAATAAGCACTTCTCAGGCAAGCGCAAGGGCCTGAGTTCAATCCCTGGTTCTGTAAAAATAAAAATAAATGAATAATGTTGGAGGATGTATACTTCAAGATTTTGTAACCTACTACAAAACTAATCAAAACAATATGCTACTGGCATAAAAGCATACATGTAGACCAATGAAATACACCAGAGGGACCTAAACCTTTCACTTTAGTTCAACAAGTGTACTGAGACCATTCCATGGTGAAAGGATAGTCTTTTCAGTAAATGATACCAGGTAAGCTGGATATCCACATGCAAAGAATGAAGTTAGACTTTTATCTTGTATATAAAATTTTTACTCAGTGGATCAAAGATTTAATGTAAGGTCTAAAACTTTACAACTTAAAAGAAAGTATTGAGGAAAACCTTCATGATACTGGATTTGGGAATAATTTCATGAGTAATAAAGCATAAATACAGACAAAGGAAAAACAGTCAACATTAAGAACTTTTATACATCAAAGAAAACTGTCAAGAATACAAAAAGAACTGGGTGTCGAAGTATATGCCTGTAATCTCAGCACTCTGGAAGGCAGGAGGATCTTAAATTCAGGCCCAGCCTTAGAAACATAGGGAGACCCCATCTCAATTTTTTTAATGTGAAAAGATGACTTCAGATGTAATTGAATGGAAGAGCATTTACTTAGCATAAATGAGCTTCTGGGTTCAATCCTTAGTAATAGCCCCGTAAAAGAAAAGAGACAACATATATGCAGAGTGGCAGAAAATATTTGTAAATCATACATCTTATACAGGATTAAAATCTATAATATAAAGAACTAAAATTTTAAAATAAAAAACAACAATCTAATTTGAAAAAGGTAAAGAACTTTATAAATAGACATTTCTCAAAAAACGATCAAAATGACTAAGAAACACATGAAAAGATGTTTAATATCATTAATAATTAAAGGAATACAAATCAAAACCACAATAAGCTGATGCAATGAAACATGCCTGTTATCTCAGCTTCTTAGGAAGCTGAAGCAGGAAAATTGCAATTTCAAGGCCAGCTTGGGCAACTTAGTGAGACCCTATTCCCAAAAATAAAAAGGAATGGGGATATAATTCAGTGGTTCCTTAATGGAAAGGTAAGCAAATAATGCTGCTGAACAGTCTTATACTTATGCAAGTAGTTTATGGAATAAATGCCTAGAAGTAGACACAATGGGTCAATAGATTTAGTTCTTTCCCAGTAAACCCAAAGAGATAAATGATATCAAATGAATTTTTGTATCAGTTAGATCAGAAGTCAACAAAACACATGGGCACCAAGTCACCTTGCTGCCTGTGTGGCATTTTGCTTTGCTTTGTATCACCCACAAGCTAAAAATCATTTTTAGGTTTTTAAATAATTGAAAAAAAGAATGATTTTATGAAATGGGAGAACTATAGGAAATTCACATTTCTTTCTCCATAATATTTTACTTAAATATCTAGACACTAAAATGGCTCTCATCACAACAGTGACAAAGTTAAATATGTAACACTGATGGCCCACAAAGCCTGAAATATGTACTGTGGCCCTTTAGAAAAAAAAGCTTGCCAATCTCTAACCTAAGCTATATTTTGCCAACCATGAACCCCAATCCTTTAAGTAAAGGGAAAAGAACAAACTGGCACATGACTACTGAAGGAATATTTTATCTTTTGGCTCCCTATATAAACTTGGACACAAATTTTCTAATATTTCCCTCATCACTGTGGTTGGGAAGGACCAACTGAAGGGACAGGCAGCTGGAGCAGTATAGAGTGTAAGACTCCCCTGTCTGGACACTTTATGGGTGCTAATGTAAATGCTATTTTGTTGTTGTCTGGTACAGAAAAGAGCTTTATTAGCTCAGTATTAGAACCTTAAAGTTCAAATAGCACACCACAGTCTCTCGTGGCTATTGTGTTGTTAATTTCCAATTCCAATTGATAATTGCTAGTATGTAGTAAAGTAGTTGATTTTTGATATTAACTTTATATCTTTTTATGTATTTGGCACAGGTTCTCACTAAGCAGCTTGGACCCACAGTGATCCTCCTGTTTACTCTCCCCAGCACCAAAATTTCAAGTGTGCTCCACTGGCTCAGGAGATCTGGGGGTGGGGCTGATCTCTGTGTTGGTCTAAGCAGAAGCTTAGTCTACTGAGCTATCTCCCAGGCCCAATTAACCTTATATCCTACAAATAATAGTCACTTATTCATTCCAGGTGATTTTTGTTGATTCTTTGAGATTTTTTCATTCAAAATCATGTTATGTTTTCCATGGGCTCTTAACATAAGTTGATTTTTCTGTAAGTTAAATTTTAGCTTTTCAATTTCATTTTGTCAACAAATAGTTATAATTATAGTTGCTATACATAACCAATATTTAAAGAGACAGAGAACATATTTTCCCCAACACTTTGCATCTATTCCCCATAGAGTAAAAAAGGACAAAGTAGGGACATTCCATAGCTAAAGTAAAGGGAAAATGCAAAGAGAAGTTAACATTGCAATAGTACCACAAAGCTCAGCTCTTTAGGTAACTAACTGATGCAAAGGTTATAGAAATATTTAAGTGATTTACTAGAAAAAGGGATCCTTTCTAGACAACAAAGTTTCCTCCAAGAGGAAATTTAACAAAATTATCATGTGCCATGTCAAATACTGGTTGATATTTTTTATCGGGGCTTCTAAATTTTGGTTTTATTATCAATGCATCACCAGAATCTTCAGTTTCCATAGAATCTTCTTTTGTCACAGCATCCTGCTTATTAGTGTTAACATCTTGTTTATCTTCAACATTGACGATATAATCTAATAATAAAGAGAAAATTCAGATTAGATACTATTACAAATAGTCTTCAGAGAAAACTGCCTCCTAAAATTACAAATTGTTTTAAAAAGCATGTTTTAGTTAAAATAACTGTATTAAGTACTTTTATATTTGTGAGCATTACACATTAGCTAACAAATCAATTTTTTAATATATGGCTGCAACCAGGTGTGGTGTGGCATGCCTGTAATCCCAGCATTCCAGTGGCTAAAGCTGGATGATTGTCACAATTTTGTTAGCCTGGGCTACAAAGTGAGTTTAAGGCCAGCCTAAACTGCATAGTCAAACCTTGTGTCAAACCTTGTCTCGAGACTACCAGAAAATAAAGATGCAATTTCTCGTACTTCTAATTTAATTTTATGCAACAATAAATTTATTCACTAGAGCAATGAATTTATTTTAATTAAAGAAATATCATATGTTTCACGCTACAGTGTGTTCAATGATATCTTTTAATTTCTTTTTTTTTTTTTTTTTTTTTTTTTTTTTTTTTTTTTTTTTTTTTTTTTTTTTTTTTTTTTTTTTTTTTTTTGTGGAACCGGGGATTGAACTCAGGCCCTTATGCTTGCCGGGGAAGCACTTATTCCACTGAGCCAACTCCCCAGTACTTGCTTTTAAATTTTGAATGATGAAATTTGTATTACATGGTCATATTTATGGTCACCATGGTCTCCAAACTTGTTCTCTAAAAATTAATATTTATGATAACTAATAATGCAGAAATAAAACTAAAAAGTAAATGTTAGGAAAAAATTAAATTCAATCTGAATCTCATAAGAGGTGAAATAGCCAGAAATAAACTAAATATAAAATATCAATTAAGTAAACCAGTTTAATGAGTATGAAAAACAGCACATTATATGGGGTCTGATATCTAAATGGGTTTTATTTCTTAAAGTTGACCTGAAAAATAATATGTTTAAACATGAACTTTTCATTCACAGATCTTGTTTTTATTCTATTATAATTTAAGTTCCCGCATTTATTTCAAAGAGGCCAAAAGGGAAGAAAATTAGCTAATGTGAATTGCATGTGAATGTATGGAAAGGATACTAAGGAGAAAATCACATAGCCACACAAAAGCTCTGATTCAGATTCAATAGTTATACAAAGCTGTGATCTTTGGAACAAATAGATCAACTCTTTTGTCTCTATTTTCTCATCTATAAAATATGCGGTTCAGGTAGAAGAATCACTCTGAATGCTAATAGTCTTCATAGGAAAAATAGAACATTAGAAACTACCCTTAATATAAACAAAGTGGTTAAATAAAAGATTATCCAAATTACTTTATTTTCCCCAGAAGTAATAGTAAATAAACAATAGGAAATATGTTTTCAGTAAATATTCTTTGATATTACAAATGTTTATGAAATAATGTTAAAGAGGGACAAAGGATTCAAAAATGGGAAAAATACATTATAGGGCTAATTTTTAGAGTTAAACTAAATATACCAATGGTTATCTAGGTAGCTACCTGAGTAGCAAAACTACTATCTTTATTATACTTGTCAGTTTTCTATGTTAAACTTCAGACTTTACATAAGAAAATTTTAAAACAACACTCAAAAATTAAGGCAAACTTTCATATATCAAGAAATTTTTCAAGCTAGACAATTAAACATCTCATTTGTCCCTTTAAGTATTCACATAACTTTCATTAACAAAATTTAAGAGACATTACAATATTTAGAAGCTTTTCCACTCCAAGTGTTTTCATTGGTTGGTTGACTGGGCCAGGATCTTGTTACCCTATGTTGCTCAGGTACCCACGCCACTCAAAAATTTTTTTCCACAATCTCAGGGCCTTTCACATACCAGGACAGTGCTCTGCCACTAAGCTACACCCCCACCACATATCCTCCAGTTTTTAAAGAAACAAAACCATGTGTTAGTACTATCACTTTCTAAATCTTCTGGCAGGACTCTCAGAAGTAACACTGTGGGGCTAGGGAACAGCTCAGTAGAATAAGCACTTGCCTGGCAAGTGCAGGACCCTGAGTTCAATCCCCAGTACCACAAAAAATAAAGAAAAAGAAAACAGTGCCTCATTCCTAAAGGGGGCTGAGGAGATGGCTCAGTAGAGTGCAAAGGCCTAAATTCAATCCCTGGTTCCACAAAAAAAATAAATGTGCAGACTGGAGCTCCCTTCCACTTTACAGGATCTCGACATTTTTTCAGTTTTCTCTGATCTGGTATCCACCAGTATGCCAGGCCTTTTCCACACCAACTACAACTTTACTTTCTCCCCTACAGCTGAACTTTCCTCCTCATAATACATTCACAAGTAAAAAGGCGAGGCTGCTAGCCAAAGGCAAGGAAAGCTACAAAATCTACCTATCAACAGGGCTTGGAGGCAAATGCCAGCAATCCCAGAACTGTGGTATGCACCCCATCTCAAAAATTTAAAAAGGGATAGGGGCGCAGTAAGGGATGTAGCTCCGTGCTAAACTCAGTTCCATTTCCTCATATTCAAGGAAAAGGTTAAAAAAAACTTCGCAAATTCGTCAGATCTTTAAACGGAAAAGTCTGATAATTGGGGCCCTTCCTCACCCCCAACCCACCTATGCCACGGAAGAGAAAGGCTGGAAGATGACTGACTCTGCCCTGAAAGTCGGCGCCAAACCCTTCACAGGCAGTCAAACCTCAAAGATTCGCGCACCTGCTGCAGGCAGGAGAGGCCCGGGGAAGTACAAGACCTCGCAGCGCCACTGAACCACTAGGCGGCTCCCTCACTCGCTGTCTGAGGCGCAAGCTCCTGCCCAGCAACCCCGCTGAAGCCCAGCTGCTTTCCTATTTTAACCCGGCTGTGTCCCAAGTGGCACAAAGGGTAGACGAATAAGTAAATTAATGAAATAATGCACATAATGTGGCCAGACAAACATATCCTGGAGCTAGACCCTGCAAGTCACACTGCCCACACATAAGGCTCGTAAGAACCACTCGCAGGCCTCAGTCGCTCAGACAAGCAAGCACCAAAACTCAGGGGTGCTGGGGACAACCAGCCCTATGATCACACTGCAGTAGCCTGAGCCGTGGCGCCATGAACACGAGGCTTCACTTCAAATAGGGTGGTCACATGAGCCTGAGAAATACCACATGAGACTCCATGAGGCCAAGGTTCACATCACCGTGGCCACCATGAGCCCAGGATATGCCACATGAGATGGCATGTTTCCTATAGCGCGGCCGCCATGAACCCAGGAATCACCAAGCCTTACAGTCACATAAGTCACGTGGACATCACAAACCCTAGCTCATCTCAGCGTGGCTGCCCCTACAGTTCCTACAGTCCTGTCAGCCACAGGGCCACCATAAATGCAAGGCTTCACCTCAAGTAGCAAGGTCACCTTCAGCCCGAGAAATGACACACGAGACGCCATGTTGCCTAGGTTCACCTCAGTGCAGCCGCCATGAGCCCAAGAATGGCCAAGGCCTAGAATCACCTCAGCCATGTGGAAACCATGAGCCCTAGCTCATCTCAGCGCGGCTGCCTTGAGGGGGCGCCCCTACAACCCCTACAGTCCTGTCAGCTGTGGGGCCACCATGAACGCGAGGCTTCGCCTCAAATAGCGCGGCCACCTTCAGCCCGGGAAATGACACATGAGACGCCATGTTGCATAGGTTCACCTCAGCGCAGCCGCCTTGAGGCTAGGAATCCCCAAGTCCTAGAGTCACCTCAGCCGTGTGGACCCCACGAGCCCTAGCTCATTTCAGCACGGCCGCCATGAGGGGGAGCCTCTAAAGCCCCTATAGTTGCCTCAGCCTTGGGGCCGCCATGAACGCGAGGCTTCGCCTCAAATAAGGAGGTCACCATGAGCCCGGGAATGCCACATGAGACGCCATCTTCCCTAGATTCACCTCAGTGCAGCTGCCGTAAGCCCAGTAATCCCCAAGCCCTCGAGTCACCTCAGCCGCATGGACACCACACACCCTAGTTCATCTCAGTGTGGCCACCATGAGGGGGAGCCCCTACAGCCCCTGAAGTCCCGTCAGCTGTGGGGCCGCCATGAACGCGAGGCTTCACCTCACATAGTGCGACTGCCTTCAGCCTGGCAAATGACACATGAGACGCCATGTTGCATAGGTTCACCTCAGCATGGCCGCTTTTTGCCTAGGAAGCCCCAAGCCCTAGAGTCACCTCAGCCATGTGGAACTCATGAGCCCTAGCTCATTGCAGCGTGGCCACCATGATGGCAAGCACCTGCAGCCCCTACAGTCGCCTCAACACCGGGGCCGTTATGAATGCGAGGCTTGACCCCAAATTGCACGGGCACCATCAGCCCAGGAAATGCCACATGAGACGCCATGTTGCCTAGGTTCACCTCAGTGCGGCCGCCATGAGCCCAAGAATCGCCAAGGCCTAGAGTCACCTCAGCTGCGTGGACACCACGAGCCCTAGCTCATTTCAGCGCGGCCGCCATGAGGGGGAGCCTCTAAAGCCCCTATAGTCGCCTCAGCCATGGGGTCTCCATGAACGCGAGGCTTCGCCTCAAATAAGGAGGTCACCATGAGCCCGGGAATGCCACATGAGACGCCATCTTCCCTAGATTCACTTCAGTGCAGCTGCCGTAAGCCCAGTAATCCCCAAGCCCTCGAGTCACCTCAGCCGCACGGACACCACACACCCTAGTTCATCTCAGTGTGGCCACCATGAGGGGGAGCCCCTACAGCCCCTACAGTCCTGTCAGCTGTGGGGCCGCCATGAACGCGAGGCTTCACCTCAAATAGCGCGGCCACCTTCAGCCCGGGAAATGACACATGAGATGCCATGTTGCATAGGTTCGCCTCAGCATGGCTGCCTTGTGCCTAGGAATCCCCAAGCCCTAGAGTCACCTCAGCCGTGTGGACCCCATGAGCCCTAGCTCATTGCAGCACGGCCGCCACGAGGGCAAGCCCCTATAGACCTTAGCAGCGGGGCCGCCATGAACGCGAGGCTTGACCCCAAATTGCACGGTCACCATAAGCCCGGGAAATGCCACATGAGACGCCATCTTCCCTAAATTCACCTTAGGGCAGCGGCCATGAGCCCAGTAATCGCCAAGAACTAGAGTCACCTCAGCCGCGTGGACACCACGAGCCCTAGTTCATCTCAGCGCGGCTGCCATGAGAGGGAGCCCCTACAGTCCCTGCAGTCCTGTCAACTATGGGGCTGCCATGAACGTGAGGCTTCACCTCAAATAGTGCGGCCACCTTCAGCCTGGGAAATGACACATGAGACGCCATGTTGCAAAGGTTCACCTCAGCATGGACACTATGAGCCCAGGAATCACAAAGGCCTGGAGTTACCTCAGCCGCGTGAATACCTGAGCAACTACGAAGCCATGAGCCAGGCCATACTGGTGCACATAATAGCATAATTTTCATGCTGCCGTGGACACCAACCCAAGACTGCTGGCCAAGAATGGCCATATCCCTCACCCCGGTACTGGGACCCTACAGCTGGGCTATGGCCAGGAAACTGCCTACCAGTCACCCATGCGGCCTTCAGAGCCCTGTACAACTCCAAAGGAAACATTAAATACTAAGGCGGGTTGGGGGGGTTACCTTACCCGGATTCTCCTTCTCAGACATTGTGAGAAGGTAGCTTGGCTCTCAGAGCAAGAGGCTCAGTGTATGACCAGTGGCTGTACAGCACCTACACACACGAAGCATCTGCCGTAGAATGCGTCGCCGAAGGGCAAACTCGCTAATAAACGGTTCTGCGGCTGCGTAGTTGATACCCCCCACCACCGCGCTTGCGCAGATCTGCAGTGGGGGCGAGTAGTGTTCCTGCTGTGGTGGAAGGTCTACGCATGCGTGCACATACACACAGTGCCCAACTATGTAATTCTGCTCTACCCAAAATACATATAGCACATCATTTTAAAAGTGGTGCTGGCGAGAGCCGGGCGTGGTGGCACATGCCTGTAATCCCAGCACTCGGGAGGCTGAGACAGGAGGATTGTTGCGAGTTCGAGACCAACCTGAGCTATAAAGTGAGCTCGAGGCCAGCCTGAACTGCATAGTGAGACCCTGTCTCAAAAAGACAAAAAAAAAAAAAAAAAAAAAAAAAAAAAAGTGGTGCTGGCGATATAGCTCAGCAGACTAAAGCACCTGGTTAGGCAAGTACACAAGAGCAGGGACCGCAGTTTGATCCCAAGCACCGTATGCTATACCAGCCCCACCTCCAGGGCAGGTTGCACCGGCCAGAGTCAGGCAGTAGTGGTGCATGCCTGTAATCCCAGCACTGGAGAGGGTGAAAACAGGTGATCATTAGGAGTCCAAGCTGCACAGTGAGCCTGTGACAATGAAATACATTAAAAAATAAGGACCAGGGAGATGGTTCAGTGGAATAGGGCCTGAGTTCAATCTCCGGTTCCGCAAAATGATAAAAAAATAAAAATTAATAAAATAAAATTTAACAAATAAATAAAAGTGTATAATATGGAAGATTGGACTGCAGACTTCCTAATATTTCACAGATTGCATACTTAAATATATTGTTGCCTTTGGGAACAAATCCAAAAGCAATTCTGCTTTTGTTAAAAAAAAAATTTTAGGGGCCGAGGAGATGGTTCAGTAGAATAAGCATTTCCCTGGCAAGTGCAAAGGCCAGAGTTCAATTCCTGGTCCCACCAAAATAATAATAATAATAATAATTTTTATTTATTTATTTTATTTTATTGAAGTACAAATATTAATCAGACAGTTTTAAGACACCTTAACAAGACAGATTCGATAAATTAATACATTGCAAACTGTTTTCATACTATTTTGGTATTGTACAAGGTGCATACATGACATTATACTTACAGACATTATTATAGCAGATGTCTCTTATCAGTAAATTAAGAGTGTAGCTGTTTACTTATCTATTTTTATACCTGAATTATATCAAAAATTTAATAATTATTTTCCTAGTGGAAAATATCTTTTATCAGTAAATTAAGAGACTGTAGCTCTTTGTGTATCTTATTTTTTATACCTGAATTACATCAAAGATTCAATAATTCATACTTTCTACCTTGATATTTTCCTAGTGGTTGTCCATAGTACTAGAAGCTGACATAATATCCTGTCCAACCACCACTGGTGCAAATCTTGTCTCTCATAGAATTATGTAGAAGCACAGCGTTATCTATCCCAACTGTACTGTGTATACACACACATCATGACTTTTTCTTTCTATACCCCTCCCTTTGTCTACACCTGTCAAAGGTGGGCACTCCACTGTCATTCAACTAACTTAGGTGCTTGAACTCAACAACACAATCCAACACAGTCCAGCATTCCACAACAATAGTGAGATATTCAAAGAAGTTGTCGACCATAGCCATTTACAGCTCAGCTTAATATTATGGCCCCGCAATGTATACTTCATTTTTATACATTTGTGCTGGATGGTTAAGACCTAGATAGATCAAGACTTATATACCAACACATGTACTTTATGTTTCTTATGTGGTCATTGAGGTCCCCTCAGGGTTTATCTTGTTTAGTACAGGGTCTTGCTATGCAGCTCAAACACATAGCGATCCTCCTGTCTCAGCCTCCTCATTGCTGGTATTACAGACATGCACCACCACGCTGTTAGGCAATTCTGCTTTTTAAATATGCCCATACCGTGTTCGATTCGGCAGTATACTAAAATATGTCCCATTTCAGACATCGTGATTCTCCCTTCTAATCTCAGCACTTGGGAGACTGAGACAGGATTCCCAAGTGTTGTAGATCAACCTGAGCTACACACAGTTCAAGGCCAACCAGTACTGCACAGCAAAACCCTGTTTCAAAAAAAAAAAAGTTCCCCTTGGGGCCGGCAAGATAGCTCGGTGGTATAAAGCACCTGCTTAGGCAAGCTTAGGCACCTTAAGCAGGTGCAGAGGGCCAAGGTTGGACCCCTGGCACCACATGCCATGCCAGCCCCACCCTCAGGGTGGGCTCATCAGGCCAAAAAACAATGCTCCTAATCATGGGCCCTAATCCTGCTGCATTACCCTGTTCCCCAGCTATGCTGCTTGGCTTGCCATTTGTTGAACCTCATAAAGAACAAGCGACTTAATATGTCTGATCTTAGCTGTTCCTCAATAATATAAGAAGTCAGTACCAGTGTGCCATTTAAAAGATGAGAAAACTCAGGCTTGGATACACTGTTTTGCTCAAAACTACAAGACTGTGTGTGTCTATACACAACAGTTGCCAAAAATTATGCATATCTCAGGAAAAGAAAAAAATTGTATAAATATTTTAATACTAAATTTATAGAAACATCATGAAATTAACACAAGATACCTTTGGCCTCTATAAGATGTGCTCAATGCAGAGGCCTTGAGCTTCCAGACATTTATTAGTGTAAGTTACTACTTGGGTAACCTTTGAAATTACTGTACATGGCCTTTCAAATTCTTCTCTAAGGGCTGGCAGTGCAGTGGGTTTTCTGTGATATAAGATGTCCTGTAGGGTCATTCATATGAGGGCAACACCATCTAAAAGCATACTACTTTTATTTTTCTGAAGTGTGTATAATTTTTTGGTGAAATCTGTATGTTTGTTCTCTCTCTCTCTCTCTCTCTCTCTCTCTCTCTCTCTTTCTCTCTCTCTCCCCCTTTCTCTGACTGTGTCTTTATGTTGCTCATGGAGGCCCAG
This sequence comes from Ctenomys sociabilis, assembly GCA_004027165.1. Taxonomy (NCBI): domain Eukaryota; kingdom Metazoa; phylum Chordata; class Mammalia; order Rodentia; family Ctenomyidae; genus Ctenomys; species Ctenomys sociabilis. Next base: position 30,048 of record PVKA01013645.1, on the reverse strand, counting down.
AAATCCTGCACTCAAGGTCTGCTCCTGTCTCAGCCTCCTGAGTAACTGGGACAACAGACAACAGATATGGTGGCCAAAGCTCACAGTTACAATCTGCACACTGTCAACCCCTATAACACATACACATCACTTCTGTTATTCTACATCCATCACAATTACATGCAGAAATTCTTCATATCTGCCAAAAGTTGTTCCAATACTTCATCTCCTCTAATAATTCCTTCACCAGAACTCTTTCCTATACCCCCAGTTAGAATGAGTCACTTCTCTAGGATTTCAGAGCAGATTACGTTTGTCTCCCTTATAGCACTTAAATTATGTTACTTTATATTAGAAACCCTTGTCAGTATGCCCCTGTCTTATCTTAGCCCAATGTATAGTATCTGTTTCCTACAGCTGTAATTGTTATATTCTTTTAGAGTTTTCTTGCTAGCCAAGTTCCTCAGTAATTCATTATTATACTTAATACTTTTGATGTTAAACTTTCCAATTCAAATCACTTTGGTTTTTCCTTGTATTGGCCCAGACTTATCCACTCACCTTTTCTGGATTCTTTCTGCCACATCATTTCCAATTGGTTCACAGAATGTGGTGAAAATCCAAAACTGCTCAACAATCCCCTTCAGTTGCATTTCTGCTCAGTATCCTTCATTCATTTGCTTAACCTCTCTTTTCCATGAAGGGAGATTGATTAGAGGAAGGACACTATTTCCTTTCCAGCACTTTTTTACAAACATGGTCTCACTTTGTAGTTCAGACTGGTGTTGAGCTCATTATATACCCCAGGCTGGCTTTGAACTCACAGTGCTTCTCCTGCCTCAGCTTCTGTAGTACTAGGATTATAGACTTGTGGCTCCATCCTTACTGGCTCTTCTAAGGCTAGTCTTCCATTTCCTGGTCTGCCTATACTGCATTAACTGGAGTAGGGCAGAATAATAGTGAAATCAGGTAAGGAAGACTGTCTCAGTAGTAAGAGAAGTGGGGAGAGCAGATGTAGGCAATGGTAGATACCTGTTTTCAGGTATAAGCCAGACTCCTAAGGTGACACACGCAGAGCAGTCAGGACAGTAAAGACAGCCTGAAGTTCCACTGCCTTTAATGGGACTGGGTAAGGCAGAGAAGCCATTGCCCTGGAAAACAACTGAGGAAACTACAGGATGTAATTTAACTACATATTGTAAAATTAAAGAACTACATAAAGTTAACAGAATCATGGGCAATTACTGAGACAGCATCTCACTATGTACCAAGTCGGCCTTGACCTAACAATCCTGCTTTAGCCTCCCAGATCAAAGGGATCCACTACCACAACCTAGCTTAAGCCAATTTTTAAAGTACACATTATAGCACAGTTTACTGTGATCACTGTTTTGTTTTTTTTTTTTTTTTTTTTTTGTATTTAGTACAGGGCCTACAGGGTCTACAGGGTCTCACTACACAGATTGGATTTGTAGTGATTCTCCTGTTGTCAGCTTCCCAAGAGCTGGGATTACAAGCAGGTGCCACCATGCCTAATTTCAATCACCATCTCAGCATGCCCCAGAGGAGGGGCAGACACAACACACCACGGATCAAACCCTGGTCTCTGCATCTGCCTAAGCATGTGTATTAGTTCACTGAGCTATCTGGCTGGCCCTTTTTACATCTGTTTTGGGGGGGAACATAGTACCGGGGATTACATCTTTCATAAGGAAAATTTCATAATTTTTGGCTAACATCTTATTTCCTCTCCATCTCTGAAAATAACAACTTTCTACTCTGCTTCTATGAGCTCGACTATTTTAGATTATTCTAAGTAATAACATGTATTATCTCTCCTCCTATATCTGGGCTATTTCCCTTCTCATAATGTCCTCAGGATCATCATGTTATTGTAAATGGCAGAATTTTCTTTTGAGGGGTCAAGCATATTTAAACCTCTTATATCTCCTAAAGTCATCAATAGTTCTCAATGTGAGTGTACATTTGAATCCCCAAAGAGCTTGTTAAAACAGATTCTCAAATGCCCTTACTACTACTTTCTGTTTCAGCAGGTCTGGACAGGGCCTGGGAATTTGCATGTTGTCTTAGTTACATTTCTCCTGTTGCTGAGTGTTGTCTTAACTAAATTTCTCCTGTTGCTGAGAAATGCAAAGTTCAGAGAGGAGAGATTTATTTAGCTCTCAGTTTGTAGAGGTTTCAGTCCACAATTGGCTGGATCTAAGGTAGGGTGGCATATGGTAGAGGGGCAACAGTTCATGGTGGTGGAAGACAGAAAAAACAATGAGAGAGGAGAGGAGAGCATAGTGTTGGAAATCCTCTTTCTGCCCCTTTTATATGATCCAGAATACTGGGATTAGGGCAGTGCCAATCCAATCAGTGGACTGATCCAGCAATCACCCAACCTTAATTCCAGTATCCTTAATCCCTAAATTGTACCATCAATCAATCACAAAGCCTAGATTCAGCTACATCTGAAAAACCCTGCCCCCATGCCTGCATGAGGCATTAGGGGTACATCTACACACAAACCATAGCACATCTAATACATTTCCATCCTGGTGGTAGATGGGGGTAGATGCTGCTGATCCAGAGCCCACATTTTGATACCCACATTTGATCTCTTAGACCTGAGTATTCCATATTAAAGCTACCAGCTGCATGTAGTTAGTAAGCAGTGAAGGGAGCAAGTGTGAGAGGCCCACTCAGTGGAAAACTATCAGACTTTAAAGACAGTACACACAAATGTAAAATATAGCTAATAATTTCATATTGACTACATGTTTAAAAAGTTTGAGTATTGTGTCTTTAATCATAATATGTCAAGTTGATGGATTAAGAAATGCCTGTATACTAGTAAATCAGTTTTGGGTGTGTCTGTGGCAATTATTGGCATCTGGTCCAGCAAACTGAGGGAGGAAAGATTCACACTAGTTGTAGGTGGAACTAAAAAATAGGCATATAACCTGGATAAACTAAAAAAGGAAAAGAAGGAAGTTTGCCCATTTTTGAAGAGCCATTGGTCTCTAGTTTCTTCAACCCTCCAAAAGATTTGCGTGAACAAATCTGCAGTGAATTTGAGACTTTTGAACTTGGAACTACTTTCTGATGCTGCATCCTTGATTCTTCTTCTGCTGCTTCCATTTTCATGTACCAAGTAGCTACTGGATCCTTCAGCTCTCATGTGCAGACCAGCAACATGGTCTTCCCCATCTTTGATTGTGCAAACAGCCTAATAAATTCCTGGCATAATTATGAACAGTTTTCTATAGTTTTTTATGAAAAATCTTTAACATTACCTCAAATTGGGCTGGAAAGATAGCTCAGCAGACTAAGTGCCTTATTTGGCAAGTGCAGGGATCAGGGACTGATCCCCAGTCCCATGCAGCACTGGGCCTGACCCTGGATTGCGCTGAGCTGGTGACTGAATCTGAGCATGTCAGTATACACCTCTAATCCCAGTACTGGGAAGCTGAAAACAGGAGGATCACTATGAGTCTGAGCTGTGTAGTGAGACACTGTACCAAATTCTCAATTTAAAAAATTACCTCAAATAAAATGCATCATAAATTAACTTCATGTATTTATTTTTAAATAGGTCTATCAGGGAATTTAAAATTATGTAAGAAGTTCACATATTTCTATTGTATATTGTAACAATTGATAATACTGTGCTTCTACATAATTCTATGAGAGGCAAGATCCGCACTAATGGTGGTTGGACAGGATATTATTTCGGCTTCTAGTACTACGGTCTTTCACTAGGAAAATAATTATTGAATTTTTGATATAATTCAGGTATAAAAAATAAGATAAGTAAGCAGCTACACTCTTAACTCACTGATAAGAGACGTCAGCTAAAATAATATCTGTAAATATAATATCATGTATGCACCTGTACAATACCAAAACATTATGAAAACAGCTTGCAATGTAATAATTTAATGAATCCGTATTGTTAAGGTGTCTTGAAACTGTCTGATTGACATTTGTACTTCAATAAAATAAAAAATAAATAAATAAAATTAAATTTAAAAAAAGCATAAGATATCAAACTATGGAAAAGAAAATATGATGGATAATTAGAGATTCAAATACTGCATAGATGCTGAGTTCCATTCAGGAATTGTTAATTTTTTTTTTTTTTTTTTTTTTTTTTGCCATACTGGGGATATGAACTCAGGACCCTTCGCTTGCCATGCAAGAGCTTATTCTACTGAGCTATCTCCCTGTCCCAGGAATTGATAATTTGGAATAAACAATTTTGAATAGTTTCAGGTGGAAAAATTCTAAGACAGTACAGAAGGGGCTAGTGTTTAATCACTCTATAGATAATAGTAAGGTAAAAACTTGATATCATACTGTTTCTTATGTTTTTGGTTTGTCTTTTCAGCAGAACTGGGGATTGAACTCAGGCCCTTGCATGTGCCAGGCAACCACTTATTCTACTGGGCTATCTCTCCAGCCCCACCCCCCCTTTTTGAGGACTGGCCCCCATCCAGCCCCCTCTTTTTGGCTTATTTGGATGCCTGCTGTATGGCACTGTTCTATTTTCTTTTTTTATGTATTTGGTAAAGAATCTACAGGGGATTCAGGGTCTCACTATGTACATCGGACTCATAGTGATACCCTTGTTTTCAGCCTCCCAAGCACTGGGATTACAAGTGCGCACCACCACGCCCAGTATCAATTGCACCCTGACAACAGGGCTAGCACTGCATGCAGGGGATTCAACCCCAGCTGCTGCGTCTGCCTAAGCAGGCACTTTAGTCTGCTGAGCTATCTGGCTAGCCCTTTTATTTTCTTTTATCTTCCACAGTGACTTATAAAATATGTGGCTTGTGGTCTTATAATTTTTTTAAGGTTTCCTTTTTAGATCTCTTTTTGTGTGTGCAGGGTCTCACTACGCAGCAGCTCGGACTAGTAGTGATCCTCCTGATTTCTGCCTCTCTAGTGCTGGGATTACAGGCATGTGCCACCACACCTGGACTCCATCAATGGCTCAGCATACCCAGGGGCAGTGCTGGCGCAGTATGCAGTGCCAGAGATCAAATCCTAGCCCCTGCAGTTACCTAAGCAAGCATTTAGTCCTCTGAGCTATATCGCCAGCCCTTGTTCCTATAGTTAAACAAGTATTATAAGAATAATTCACTGTTAAGAAACCACAAATTAAGGAAATACCAAGTAAAATACACCCAGAATTCTATCTACCAAAATGTCAGCTATGAAAATGTTAGTGTATATTTTCCAAATTACATAATCTCTGATTACACATTTATCTAATCACATTTGTATGTAAACATTTTAAGCCCCTAGAAAAGTGATGGTATACATTGATCTCTATGACCTGCTTTGATCAACATGTTATGAGAATATCTATGTGAATAAATAAACCTCCCCAACTTAGTTTTGTGCCTAATTGTGGACCTATTCAGTTATTTATATATGTACCTTCAAACTGCCATGAGGATATGTGGTACTAAATTTATTTCCTGACATCATAAATATTTAGTGTATATTGGATCTTTGTTTTTCTAATTAAATATAAAGAACATGCATCGTGCTTTAATTTATATTTCTTTAATTACTAGTTAAGTCAAACATATTCATGTTTTCATTGAATTTTCCTTAAAGATAAAGGCGATTTTCATGTTTTTTTTACCACTTGGGAAGATATTCAGTAAATAATTATCACCAGACTTACATATATCCTAAAAAGAAACCCACACCCCTACTAGAATTGATGTGGGCAGGTACTGATAGTTCATTTTTGCTCAGTGGGTGGGCCTCACATGCTTGTCATTTCTGCTCCCATCATTCTTCAGGTTTTGGTGGAAAGTTTCTCAAGGAAAGCTGTTCATAATCTCTACCACCTCATAAAGGTCCCTTAATGTATCTCTCATGACCACTTCACTTTTGCAACACTTTGTACAATTGAAAATTATCTAGGTTATTTGTGTTTTTGGGTTTTGGTGGAACCTGGGACTGAACTCAGACCCTTGCACTTATTTTATTGAGCCATCTCCCCAGCCCCAGTATGTATTTCTAATGCTGTTTTTTCCAGTCTGTAAGTTTCTAGAGGTCAGGAACAGTACTTGTTTTAATGGTAGTAGAAATTGAACCCAGAACTGACTTACATCCCCAGCCTCCTCCCCTTTTGCAAAAAAATTTGAGACAGGGTGTCACTAAGACACTAAATTGCATAGACTAGGCATGAACTTGGGGTCATCTTGCTTCAACCTCCCAGAATACCGGGATTACAGGCATGCACCACTAGGCTCAGTTCTTCCTTACTTTACCTTTTTTTAAAAAAGAGAACTACAAACCCATCTCTTTAATTAATATAGATGCAAATTCCTCAAGATACTGGCACATGTAATTTAGCAAATCTTTAAAAACATACATCATGACCAAGTAGGCCCCATCCAAGGAATACAAGGATGATTCAATATGCAAATTAATAAATGTAATACATCACATAAACAGAAGCAAGGGTAAAAATCACATGAATATCTCAATTGATGCAGAAAAAAGCATCTGAAAAAATGTATTCATGATAAAAATCATGAATAAAACAGGTATAAAAAGACCTTTATCTTACAAAATTCAGTTATGGAAAATCTACTGCCAACATCACATGAAGTGTGGGAAAACTAAGTTTTCCCTCTAAAATCAGGAGCAGGGCCGGGGAGATGGCTCAGTAGAGTAAGTGCTTCTCTGGCAAGTCCAAGGACCTAAGTTCAATCCCCAGTTCTACCAAAAATAAATAAAATCAGGAACAACTCAAGGAGATCCACTATTACCACTCCCGATAATTTGGAGAGTTAGTTCAACTTCTACCTATTTCTTACTATTTTGCTCCCCTTCCCCTCTGTGTGTATGTATGTATGTATGTGTGTGTGTGTGTGTGTGTGTGTGTGTATTTTCAAACTTCTGTGCTTGATTTATATAACATTATGATCTCAAAGTACATGTTTTCCTTAAAATAAACCAAATTTCTCCTTTATGGTAGGTAGTATTCCACTGTGTATAAATATCACATTTTACTTATTCATTTGTTGTTTACCTTTGAGAGCCTTTTCTCTTACTCCCTAGGGTTTTTAAAATGAGTTAAAATATATACAGCACACCCTTTGCTCACATGAAGGTACTTCTTGCTTTGGCTTATACTAACAGTCTTTTGTTTTTGGAGATTAGGTGCAGTGCACCCTGCTTCTACTTTTAAGGACTGTTCTAGTCTTGTATGACTCCTTGGCTGGGGCTTGCTTGAATGTTTGGAACTGACATAACCTGAGGCTTGCTGGGATGTTTGGAATTGACATAACCTGAAGCGAGAGCACAAAGTGAAGCATGAGCAATCCACTGACTTCTGAAATTCCAAGATACTATGGATTGCAAAACAAAAAAAGACATATTCATTTGTGAGGGTGGAAGACATGTTACAACTATTTTCCAGACTAACAACAGCAGGCCTGAAGTTTTCAGGGGTATCATGCATTTCCATTTCCTTCCAGATATCAAGAGTTAGTGGCTGCTAGCAAGACATCATGCTAGACCAGATGACTGGGAATTAGTTTTTTCTCTTCATAGTCATTCTTTTCTCCCGTAACTCACTCATTCTTACTATAGTTTTAGTTCCTGGCCCCTGGCCATAAAAACAAGATGTAAAACAGCCAGAAAATAATCTAAAGACCAAAGAGCCATTTATGTCACTAGCTTTCATAAATGCAGAAAAGCTTAGGTGTTAGGTAACTTCATTACCCTAAAACTGATTTCTAGGATTCTGACACATACAGCAAATAACTGAGTCATCCTAAGTGCCAATCTGGAGACAGTAGGGATTATGGGAACAAAACTATTTGCCCTCATGAAGTGTTCACTCTGGTTGGGAAAAATATCCAATACAAGCAAGTAGGTTATGTCAAGAACAGTACTATTGTATCTCACCAAATTTGTGTGCTGTGGTAGTAAGCGCTTAAATCCTAGTAACTTATAACCACATTTACTTCTTGCTCCTGTAATAGGAAGAGAATGAATTGCTTTGGTCAGGTCCCCCGACTTCTGCCTCCAATCTGTGGACTGAAGGAATTATCTGGCCCATACTCCTGTCACGGTAGAAGTGAGATTTATTCATTGTCATCATGAAGCTGCGTGGATATGGTGCTCTTCTGGTCCTCTTTCAACCCATTGGCCAAACCAGGATTCCCAGATGGAGAAGATAAAGCAGGAAAAAATAAGCAGAGCCAAGTGGGACTGAGGACTGCAAGAAGAAACTGACAAACTTTTAAGAGGTATTTATGGGTTATTTGCTCTTACAATCATGATGTATGCTTAATATTGCTATCAAAGGCCCACTTCATCTTCATGGGTGAATGCTTTTTCCAGGCACTGTCACAGTGCAGAGTGACCATTAAGACTGAGTTACAGCCAATGGATTGGGAATAGATGTGTGCATAGCACCTGGAATCAAGGATGATGAAGTCAAGTGAGCCCAAGTCCCCAGAGAAGTGTAAGAAAAAAACTTGACAGTGTTACTTAGGACATACTATACTTTGAGTCTAACACTAACTGCAGTCTAACATGCAATCCCATCATTTCTTCTAGAATACCTTACCTATGAAATGCTTAATTTTTTAATGTCACTTTCTTTACAGAACTTTAACAAAGATGAAAAATGTGCACTAGGGAGGTCATGTTCAGAATTTCTAATTTTAAAATCCAGCCTGGCTTGACATCTAACAGTGATGCAAATGCTAAATATATGTCAAAGCCTGATTAGGTTAACTAAGGTTAAAGCCATGCTTTCCCTAAGTAAGTAAACTACCAAGGTGAAAGCTGAACCTTTACAATATATGGAAATCTGTTTGGTAGTAACATCTTTTACAGCAACACAGATTTTAGTGGATTCTCCTGGGAAACTTATAAACTTGAGGAACAAGGTATATTGATAAATGTGAATTGTAAAGGGACTTTGTAAATATGTAAAAGAGGACTGCATATGAGAAAAAAGAAATAGAACATATATGCCTTTTTCTGAAAAGTAAAAATACTTAAGAAGGACACTACTAGAATAACCAGTTTGAGAGTGATACTAACTTTGTAATAACCCAGTGCTATACTTGGAGGAATTCATTGTGTGAAATAGGCACATTGAGAGGATACGTTTTTAAACATCTGTACTTCAGCATATGATGGCACAACTCCAATTTATCCTTGTTTTGGCTTCTCCACTTCCTTGTGATATTTTCAACAGGACTCCTCATAGGATCTGCTGGCAGAGTATTTGTTTTACACCTATTACTTTTACCTTATATTTTTTACACTAATTTTCCATAAAACATACATGAAATGATCAGTTTAAGCATTTTATGCATTCACTTAGTATATTCACAGTACTGTGTAACCTTTTGTTGCTATCCATGTACAAAATGTTTTCATACTTTACACTGAAAGTGCCTATTACATAGTAATGCGATTCCCAGCCGGGCGTGGTGGCGCAGGCCTGTAATCCCAGCACTTGGGAAGCTGAGGCAGGAGGATTGTTGTGAGTTCGAGACCAGCCTGAGCTACAAAGTGAGTTTAAGGCCAGCCTGAACTGCATAGTGAGACCCTGTCTCAAAAAAAAAAAAAAAAGACAAAAAAAAAAATGCGATTCCCACCATAAACCCATGCTAACCTCTATCTCCGAATTTGAACACCTCATGTAAGAGAATTAATATTTGTCATTGTCTGGCTTATTTCATTTTGTTATCAGAATTTCATTCCTTTCATTGTATGTGTATTACTACATTAAACATAGGTAAGAACCTGAGCCTCTCCTTTTAATTCCATTGGGGATACAAGGTCTGACTAAAAAGTACAGCGAGTTTTTCTTTGTACTATAAAAGATACATGATTAACCTCTCTTGAAATGCTAAACCCCCTTGGCTTTGAAGACAGCCATCCTTTCTACTTTCAGTTTTGGAAGTCCCTGTTCATGAGTGCATTAGGCTTCCCTATTGCTGGGATTACAGGCATGCACCATGTCTGGACTCCCAGCTCAGCATACCTAGGGGTGGGGCTGACCAGGGATCAAACTCTGGCCCCTGTGCTTACCTAAGCAAGCACTTAGTCTGCTGAGCTATAATACTAGTCCTCACAGGGGGCTTTTTAAAGTCCAACAAATTTACATATTAATGTAATGAAGTGAATAAAAAATAAGAACAATATGGTGAATGCTTTTGAGTGCCGTCCTCTGGACAGGGAGGATCATAAAAAATTGGTGCCTTCCTTCATCTTATTTAGTGGATCATCAGTGACATCATGTGACTTGTGCCTCTTCCCCAAGTCAAAATAAGTATGAAAGGTAATTTGAATTGATTTAGGACATCAAGGCACCCTCAAGAGCATAGCCTGACACAAAGGATTTGCAGAACTGCTTTAGAAAGTACCAAGATACCATTTTACATTCCCATCAGCAATGTGCAAAGGTTCCAGTTTTCCCTATCCTCATCAACACTTTTCCCTTGTTTGTACCCCAATAAGTATGAAGTAGAGTCTTTACATCAGGAAGAACTGTTTCTTTGTGCTGAATACTTTAACTGCAATTAAGAATCTCTAGGAAGGTACCATCATCAACTTGTATTAAGAGCAACAGGAAAAAGAACACTGCCATGCGTTTTTTTCTTTTATACATTTGGTACAGGGTCTCACTATGCTGTTCACACTTGTAGTGATTCTGTTCTCAGCCTCCACAGCACTAGGATTACAGGAGTGGGATTAATGTCCAGACTGTGTCCTCAGCACGTCCCAGGGCTGGAGCAGCATGTGGGAGTGGGGATTGAACTGTGATTCCTGAGCTTGCGAAAGCAGGTGCTCTGAGCTATCTTGCTGGTCCTTCATGTATGCCTCAGCTACCCCACAGTCTTCATTTTCTGAATCAGAGGACCTTATAAACATCTTCCAGGGCTGGAAATACAGCTCAGGGGCGCAGTGCCAGCCTGGCAAGCAAAAGGTCCTAAGGTTGATTCGCAGTACACACACACACACACACACACACACACACACACACACACACACGCAGGATCCTGCACAAAACAACAGGAAACTGGGGAGATGGCTCAGTGGAATAAGTGCTTCCTTGGCAAGAACAGGGGCCTGAGTTCACTCCCTGGTTCCACCAAAAGAAAAAAAAAAAAAACTTCCAAGGGCTGGCCAAATAGCTCAGCATATCAAAGCACCTGCTAAAGCAGACACAGGGCCCCGGAGTATGATGCCGGCCGCGCCCCCAGGCTGCATTGAGAAGGTGATCAAGGCAGCATGGTGGCACACACCTGTAATCCCAACACTTAGGAGGCTGTAAACATGAGAACACTGAGTCCAATCTACCCAGTCTATGCAATGGAGACCCTGTAGACCTTATCCTAAAATACCAAAAAACAAAAACACCCCAAAAACAAACAAAAAACCTCATAAAAATAAAAAAAATTATAGCATCAAGCTTAGACAGAGCCTCAGAATTATAACCTATTTCGTTCATTCAGGTAATTCTACATATGATCCATTCATCGCTTTAAAAAGCAGTGTTTTCCCTAATAAGACCATTAATAGTCACAGGGGCTTCCTTTTTGTGCAGGGTTTTACTACGCAGCTCCGACTTGTAGTGATGCTCTCGATTTCTGGCATGTGCCACCATGCCGGGACTCCTGGCACAGCATGCCTGGGGGAGGGACCAGCATGGCACCTGGTGCTAGGGATCAAACCCTGGCCCATGAACTTACCTGAGCAAGCACTTAGTCCACTGAGCTATAATGCCAGCCCTCACAGGGGCTCTTTAAACAAATTTACATAGTAATATAATGAAGTGGAAGTAAGTAAAATCAGACCTGAGGCTTTGGTATTGCTGCAGATATTTAACTTTATTGTATTTTAAGACATGAAAATACAGAATTTATATAAACACCTGAGGACTGTTCAAATGGGCACAGTATCTTCTTACAAGCAATTTGAAAGAAGACCAGGTAAGAATCTAGTCTCATAAAATAAGGACTAACACAGATGAAGTGATCCTTCAAATATTTGCATTCTTATCTAAAGTACACTTAGTTTTCTAAAATTGTACATTCTTGTCCCAGTGAACATTTTAATGGCATTTAAAACAAATGGCTAATACTTTTATAAGTGATTTTCATAGCTTAATATAATCTAAGTTGTAACAATAAACGTATAGCACCATTTCCTCCTGAAAGTTCTAACCTTCAAAGACCAAAATAGAACTAAAGTATCTTCCAAAATGTAGGAGAATAAATGGCTCAGAATCAAGAAAATTAGCAAGAAATATTGCATAGGATAGGAGAATGTCCCTGCATGAATACCAATCTACTGATTATTTCTTATCACTTGAAGAGCAAGCTGAGAGGTACTGGTGATAGCAGATGATGCACATATTTTTGTGGAATAAAAACATCTAACTATATTTATAGCTCACTCTTAACTCTGGCAGTGCAAAGTGCCATATTAAAATCAAAAAGAAAACACTTGTGTATACCTACAAGAATAGAATAGTATATAAATATGGTAAAGCATCCATATGAAAAATAAACACATACTATAAAATATATATCTCTTAAAAATCTGGACACAGATATAGAGATATGTGAAATGAATGCCTAATGTTCAAGCTTAGCAAAAATATAGGTTTACATATACGTATTTTAGTGGGAAAAAATGTAGTCCTACTCCACCTACACCACTCTTGTAAGTAGAAACACCTGCACAAAATGTCATTCCGTCAGTCCTGTTTTTAAAAATTTTAAAAAAACAGGTAAGAACACTTTATGAATGCTAATAAGCTTGCTTCTTCCTTTAAGTATGGACAAATAAAACAGTGAAAGAATAACAGAAAGCAAAATAACTTATAGGGCTATTTCTTTTCTAGAAATTCTTAAAACATGAATGGAACACTATAGAATCAGAAAATATTCGAGAAAGAGACGATAGCTACAGGTACATACTTAAATTTTTTTTTCTGAGGAAAAATTCTCATGGGTTTAAATATAAGAAGCTGTTAAAACTCCTTGTATTTTCCTCTTTGGGATTTAGCTGTTTTGGTTCTGAACATAAAGATTAGGCCAAATGATAGAGTTTTCTACTCAATGCGTGAATTGTATTTGTAAAATATACAATCAAAACAATAAAGATACAAATAAACTACCAATCTGAGTATGCTAATATTAGCATGTTAAATGGCTTTTTAAGAAGTAGATTGGACTGTCAATGTAATTCTGTAATTCTGACAATATTTTCATAGGAACTTTCTACAAAACAAAAGACTGCTAAGAAAACTACTTTTAAATTAAATTGTTATCAGTACACCTGAGAATTATATAATCTAAATGACTTTTTTCAATTATATTTTCCTTCTTTAAGTTTTTTGATATAGTAACATAGCTTTATTGCTGGCCCCAGCTTCAGGCCCATATACTTCATCATCACTTCACTCTTGAGTAGAAGCAGAGCTTTCCCATCAATCTCCTACAAAAACAAGAGAATTGCAATAATTAATAATGCTATTGCATTTGTCAAAATATTTATTCATAAGAATTTATAACAGAGAACAGCTGTATGAGATCTATTCTGTTCCAGATCTGTAGTCTGAATATATATTTAATTACTGAAAATTATTAAAATATAATTTATATGGTGAAGCATGTGAAAATTTGTATTTTTTTCAAATTTTAAATGGAAATTTAACATAGTGTCCTTTATGAATGTTCTAAGAATCTAAGTAGCTAATCTTAATGACTTAACTATTTACCCCAAATGGTACACAAGCAGCCTGTTTATATTTACTTACTATGCTGCACATCTCCCAGGTAGGTGTCATTTTAACCAGTTCATTCTGATACTGAATATATTTCATAAAATTGTTTTTATATTTCCTGTTATATTATTTTATAATGATTAATAAAAATATGTAATTTATGATTATCTTGTATTTAAATAATTGGACTGGTAAGTGATCACTGTATGTTGAACAAAATATTATGTATCTATGACACAAGATCAAAAACTATAAATGGTGGAAATGAATCTCAGATGATTATTAACTTTCTTTTCTTTCTCTTTTTTCTTTTTTTGAGACAGGGTTCCATCACATAGTTCAGGCAGCCCTTGAACTCACTAGGTAGCCCAAGTTAGCCTTGAACTCCTGGAAATCCTCCTGCTTTAGCCTTCCAATGCTAGGATTACAGGTGTGTGCCACCAAGCCCAGCCAGTCATTAACTTTCTAAAAAAGGCTAGGAATATGCCAACATTAATGCAAGCTATAAACATGCTATATAGTGTTAAGTTTACAAATTGATCAGTTAGTTGTTGAAAGTTGGTTAGATGCTAAAACTACTGAATTTCTTAACACTGTTAAAAATGGTACATCAGAAATTAATATTGCTAATTCGATATTAGAAAATAAGAAAAATATTGCTTAATAGTCACAAGGCCTCCTCCTAAAATTTCTTATTAACTAATTTGTTGAAAACATTGTTTGGTATTAATTTCTGCTTAAAATAAAGACGTACTTAATCTTATATAGTTATTGGGTTTATTAGGCCACCTTGTTAGTTTGTGGCCACCCTCTACTCATGTTCTGAGGGCCAAGAAGGGACCATGCTAGGGAGAGGGAAGATCCTTTTTATCTGTCATTACATAAAGGGTTGTCCACCAGAGGGTGGTGATATTGAATCATCTTGTCTTGAGAACTTAAGATACTTTAGTTATTAGGCACCTGGATACACATTTTAAAGAACACTACCCTTAGAAGACCTAATACTAAGCAAGATAACATTTCTCACAAATGGAAAAAAATCAGTTGAGAGGGTTCCTCCACCATCCACACTATTAATTATCTAATAGAAAGGCCTGCATAGAGGTCATTCAAAGGTATTATGGCAGCAGGAAAACTGAATCAAAAGATACATTACATGTTGCTTGAAGAGTTCCGCGAGGGGGCCTGATATCTGAGGATCTGTATCTCTCATAAACTGTATCACTTCATCCACAGACCAGGTTGAAGGGTCCTTAGATAAGTCTTGTTTCAGGACCCTGGGCTCAGGTACAGCTACGTAAGTTGGAGCTTCAATGGGGGAAAAAGAACAAATCATACTTGACCTGATCATTATCCTGAAAGAAGAGATGTTAAGTAGGGAGCAATGGTCTCATTACTGAAATCTTCTGTGAAGAACTCAAGCAAGGACTCAAGATTCCAACTGCTGCAATCTAATGAACACCTACATAAAGATTTCTGAAGATAATAACACAAGAGTATCCCATCTGACCTCCCCCAACTAGCCAAAGCAGCTTCAAAAGTTCCCCTTAAGATTCAAATATCACAAAATACTGACAGTCAATCTAAGGCCTCTTTGGCCTCAAGCAAATAAAGTAAAAAGATCTGTCACTGGAGTTAATTACTCTCTTAATCTGTTTAAATGAATTTCTTTCATTCTGTTAATTGTTCTCCCTTGTCTAAATAGTTTATTTTACTAGCCCACATTTAGTTTTATGATTGCTTATCATTGCGTGCATTTGCAGTGATGGAGATGGAACCCACGTCTTTATACCTGCTAGGCAAGTTCTACCACTGAGCTACATCATTAGTCCTAAATTTGTTAATTTTAATCAATAAATTTCAATAATCCTCTATCCTGAAGAACCAAATTTGTTCTTTCACCAAATCTTTCCCATGTATTCAATATATGTATTTTTATAGCACCCAGTTTACTCTTTAGATTTCTTCTCTTGTGGCCTATAAACAATCTGCATTTTAAAGAAAACAAGGTATGCCAGAATAAACCAACATTTTATTCAATTTCACTTTTCATGTTTAGTTACCTAGCAACAGACTGTTGTTTCATTTGAAAATTTTTATGTATAATAAAGAAATAACTAAGAACTGGTGGCTGTATTGTCAGCTACTTGGGAAGCTGAAGCAGGAGGATTCCAAGTATGAAGCCAGCCTAGAAACTTAGCTAGATCCTGCCTCAATATAATGGAGAATAGAGATGTAGCTCAGCATTCCCTGGGTTCAATCTACAGTACCACAAGTAAAGTAAAAGAGCAAAGTACAGAAAAGTAAAATAAAATAAAACAATTTAAGTACTTAAATTTCAATGAGCTTTAGTTTTTCACTAAGTTTTACTAAAATTTATTTATGTTCTGCAGATACCCATTTATTTAAAGAGAAAGATAGAATTCATTAAGTTAGTGTGAGGAAAACTGAAGAGAGTTATATAATTTGCGAAGAAGAGTTATTTCCTAAATTAAGAGTTAGTAACACAAATTTCATGGTTTTTGTGTGTGAATTAGTCAACGGCAAATCCTTTCCTTTTCATCATCTGGGCTGTGATCATATTAGGAGCATCTGGACTATTTATCCAAGGAAAAGGCACAATAAAAGAAATGTCAGTCATTATTTTTTTGTATGTAGTTTTAAATTTTCTTTCAAACATCACAACATCTAAAATCTTTACACTAAATGTCTTCTTCCCCTTTACTTGCCAGAGAAAAAATGTGTTGAGTTGTATCAATCCAGGTAAAAATTATGATGTTCACTCTGTCTGCATAAAGTATTGAAATTTCACATAGAAAAGTCTTCTCCTTAATGATAGAATATTAAAAAATTATTGGCACGGCCTCTAAATTAATTCATATGTAACTAGTTTTACAAATTACTGCAGGTAAATTATATATACAGATATGACTTCTGGAATAAACTA
This sequence comes from Ctenomys sociabilis, assembly GCA_004027165.1. Taxonomy (NCBI): domain Eukaryota; kingdom Metazoa; phylum Chordata; class Mammalia; order Rodentia; family Ctenomyidae; genus Ctenomys; species Ctenomys sociabilis. Next base: position 13,321 of record PVKA01013645.1, on the reverse strand, counting down.
ATTTTATACTAAAAATAACTACAATTTTCTATCTTTAGTCCAATATTATAAAGGTAATTTAAATTGGTTCCTATTTTCAAAACAATTCTAGAAGGCTCTAAACATTATATTATTCAAATAATTACATGAAACTAATCATGTGAAAATTACCTAAGTCCAATCATGCTGCCCTTCTGAATGGTTCAGTCTTATATTTAAATATCAATAAATATTTCTGAAATAAGTATAATGACTGTGAGTTGACTTCCTCCAATGTTACTTATATAGACTTATTTTTTTTTTCATTCAAATAATGGAGCAGGGTAAGTTAGAGGTTGTCTGAACATTACTGGCTGTCAAAAGCAAACTCATCTGTAAAGTTGTGATACTTAAAGAAAATAGTAGTAGCAAATACTTTAGAGACAGCTCTGAAGTAAAATGCTTACCTGTTTTTGAGAGATGCAGGCCCCACAGCAGCTAAGAATATGGCCCTTGAACCAGTATATCTGGGTTGAAGGACTGGCCCAGCCATTTCGGAAGGATTTTAGTAAAATTACTTATGAAATTTTTTCACCTGAAAATGTTTACCAGCACCTATATCCCAAATAATTAGTAAACTGATAGAATAATGTATGAGGCCATATAAAATACTATGTGTCTGACATACAAAGTCATGTAGTGATGAAGACAATGATTTCCATTCCCAATGAGTAAATTAGTAAGAAATAATGTGATTATATTAGTGTTTCCATTCCTAGGAAGACCAAATGCTATGCTTCCAAAACTCAAATACAAACCACTTTAGCATGGTAGTTGTTAGACATACATTTGAAAGTGAAACATTTATTACAGGAAGTGAACTTTTAGACCCGCTTACTGAAGCATGTCTTTTAAAGTTCACATTTTGTGAAAATACTTACAATTTCAAGGTATATTATCCCTTACGGAATAAACATCTATCCTTTGTCTGTGAAAACAATGAAACTTTAAAAGGACACACAATCTCCACAGGAGGTGAGAGAATGGAAGTGAGTTAAATGTGTCATGAAATGCTTAGAATAGAGCCACCCACAGAAAACATCCCTGATAGAAGACAAGAGGATTACTTAGTTCACATTTCATTCACTCAAACTGGGCTACAGATGCCAACCCAGAGGAAAAAGATGAAATATATATTATATATTCGCACACTCATTTTCCTGCACTCTTAACCCATAAAAGCATTTAAGACAGTGGCCATCTTGGCACATGTAAGGCTGTTCTAAACATCAGAGGTTCTTTCTGAACATCACGATACTGCCCTGTTTAATACAAGCTACACCTTCCTGGTGGGTTTGATACAATAACAGAGGATATGGAGAATAAGAAAATGACAGGCTATAAACCAGAGCCCCAATCTGGGAACTGTACTTTCAGGCTGGAGCATGAAAAGATCTCAAAAAGACAAGAATATATGAGAAAGGAAGACAGACAATGTTACCTTTCAAGGCCTCAGAGTTATAAGAGATTTGCAAATCTAGACAGTACCCAAGAAACTGACAAATTACAACTGATAAAGAACTAATCTGAGAAATTTCTATGAGAGACATGATGGGTAATCCAGATCCCCAGAATCAGTTCTGTGATACTATGAGTTTTGGATCATCCATAATGGTTCAGACCTGACAGTAATGTGAAAGGAAGAACCTAGCCTTGCCAATTTTGGCACTTTGTGCAATGCAAACTCTCAAAGAATGCTGCTTTGTGTGGAGACAACAAAGAGAAAGATGAGCATGTTGCCTGAGAACTTCATTTTAAATATACCTTCATCTGTATTCTCCATTTCAAAAGCAGCTTCACAGTAACTATCAGGAGATGACCTGGTCTCAGCTAGTGGTGAACTTGAGGTGCTTGGCTCAATCTGAGGAAAATCCCCGTGTGTAAGACTGCTACAGACAGGATCCAAAGGATCTCCTGAACTTAATGGTGAATTCTTCACTATTTCAAATTCTTCCTCTTTGGGTGTATCTTTTGCCTCAGGAGATACTGGTTCTTCTATAGGGAATAAGATAAAGAAGATTATCTTCAACATAAAACTCAAAATACTACTAAACTAGTTGATCTCATTTCCAACAATTCTTCACTAAATTCATGTTGTATCAAGCCACAAATTTCTAAAAAAATTATATGGCCACTACCTACTCATCGTTTGTAGTAATGGACACGATCTTGAAATCCAAATTAGTTTGGTAACATCATCCATATCTTCACAGAAATTTTATTTTATATCTTCATTTATTTGGTACAGGGTCTCACTACACAATTTGGAATCATAGTGATCCTCATGTCTCAGCCTCCCCAGCACTGCGATTACAAGTGTGCAAGACCATACCTGGTTTCAGTGGCCAGCATGGTATGCCCATTCTGGGGCTACCATGGCATGCAGTACCAGGGTCCAAGGGCTTGCCAGGCACTTAGACTGCCAAGCTATCTCTCCAACCCTTCAGGAAAATTTAGTACCTCTTGCTAGTCTCCCTCCCTCTATCAGTATCTCACAAATGCATTTGGTATCAGAAATGTAGTTCTTCACAAGTATTTGCTATATATGATCACAGTTTGGTTCTAACATTTACTTACTACTTTAGCATTAAACATTTTTACTGGAGAATAGTACTAAGTTATTCTGTTCTATGAGTTTTTAGCAATACAAAGCTGAATATAAAAGATTATCACAAAATCTATTTATGGGAAAATGACAGTTGAGTGCTCTGAAGGGAATGCTATGCCCAAGCTGCTAAAGTAATAACCTAACTGGCAATGAGCAAACATATTTCTCTAACCACTAACATCAACACCATAAGCGCATATATAATTAGTAGAGGAGGACCTTTTCTTCCCAATCTTGAATCATGTAAAGCTATTTACCTTTACAAACATGCAGCATTATTTTAGACTGTTTAGTAGAAACAGGAACCGCACAAGGTACAGGTTGCTGAGGAGATCGTTTCAGGCTTTGCTTTTCTGGTGCTTCTTCTTTCACTTTTTCTTCTTTAAAAAAGAGTGTTATAAATACTCTAGCATTTTCACATAAGTATCACAACAGCTCTCTTCCTAACTCATTTGCATATTGTGACTTTAACAATATCAATCATTTGCTCATGAGTAATATTTTTACTGCATTCTACTAAATATTCTCCTTGAAATATCATTTGGGAGTAAGAAAGTTTCTAAGAGAAATGTGTTTAAACTTCATTTATCCTGGAGTTACCATATTTCTCTAAATACCTTAAAGACAGTGAAGCAACCCATTATGTGTCTTAAAAGGCCTGGGAAAATTGTTCCCTAAAATGTGAGAGAAGAAAAGGTATAGTACACAGTCGACAGTTATGTTGTAGAAAATTCTGACTTAGGGTGCCCCTTTTAACAACTCAGTTGCATATATATCATTCAATATAATGTAATTCTCCTTAAAGAAGCATTTCTTCAAGCACCATCTTGAAAGTACACACCTTTATTAGTTATTTGTTGTTGTTGGCAGAATCGGGGATTGAACTCAGGCCCTTGTGCTTGCCAGCGAAGCTCTTATTTTATTGAGCCATCTCCCTGGCCCCTAGACTTTTATTAGTTATTCGTTTGGTACCAGAAGTGTTTTAGATTTTAGAGGGTTTTTTTGGGGGGGAGGTTGGTATATCTGTATAGACTTTATTGGTTGAACATCCCTACTCCAAAAATCTGAAATGCAAAGCTGAAATTTTTAAAGCATTGACATGGTACTTGAAAAGTTTTAGGCTTTGGAGTAGTTTAGGTTTCAGGTCATGAATGTTCAATCCATAGAAATATAAATTATAAGTCCAGGCATAATGGCACGCACCTGTGTTTCCAGAGCTGGGGAGGTTGTAAACAGGAGAATCACTGCGAGTTGGAGCTGGATAGTGAGACCCTGCACACACAAAAAAGAAATATATAGTCTCAGTTAAATCTCCCACAAAAAAAAAAGAAAAATGAGGTACAGAAGATTTAGAAGTCTGATATTAGAACTCAAAAGAGAAGCAAGAATTCCATGAGGAAGTACCAAAGTCAAATTTTATCTGATTCAAAATTTTGTCTAGGGACTAGATACACATCTCAAAACTGTGTAAGAAGTAACTTTTAGTAATCTAGTTCCCAACTACATTTGACTGTTATTTTTAAACATAGACTACTAAAATCAATGGGCAAAACATTTCAGATATATGTAATGCAATTTTTTCAATTAATTACAACATTTAAATTATAAGCAAAGTGAGCAAGGGATGCAGATCACTTATGGTGTACTTGCCTAGCACAGATGAGGTCTTGGGTTTGATTTTTAGGATCATTAGCACTGCAAAAAATAATTTCTAAGGATAAAAATAATTGGCATTTTCATACTCATTTAATGATACAGAAGTATCTAGTGGGAAAAATATATGTGTATCAGTGCTGAGGATTAAACCCAGGGACTTTTCACTGAATTATAATTCAACCTGTTTCTTATCTTGAGATAGGGCCTCACTAAATGACTGTTGTCCACACTGGACTCCAATTTGCAATCCTCTTGCCTCAGTCTCCCAAAGTGTTGAGATTACCATGCTATGTGTGTTACCATGCTCAGCTTCAAATAATAATTTTCATTTACTTACCTCACAATCTAAGGTATGCTTATTTTTCTATTTATAATATACTAAAATTATGGAAAAAAATTTTAAAGCTGGTATATTGTCTACTATGTGGAGCTGAAAAAAACATGAAATTAACCCACTCTTCACTTCTGTTTCTGGCTACATTAGTGTTCCTATAGGGATAACTAGGAAAAGCCAGATAATTTACAAAGTACTTTATGAGCCATCATAGAAGGGGTGTTCCAGGATGCCTGATGAAAGACCTCCTACAACACTTTAAAATTAAAAGCATTAGCAAAGGTTGTACAAATTAAGCTTCAAAACTCTGAATATTAGTTTTTCCACAATCCAAAAATGCTTATTCCAAAAAAATGGCAGAATCTCCTAAAAGGATGACAAATTTGGTGGCATTTTAACTTAGGTTCTAATTTGATTCCTTTCAATCCATTTTCACAGTACCCTTGAAAACTAACAGCAATCACTGAAGGGAGTATAGTAGCTTTGGATCTTTCGAAAATTCCCATTTCCAGGGAATTATCACTATTTTACCAGACTGAAATGCTCTTTCTGGCCTTGTCTCTAACTGCCTGGAATCAGAGTTTGCTCTCTGTGATGAACCTTATTCTAGGGAAGTATGCAGCTGCAGGAGGCAGCATTACTAGTTGGAGCTAAGAAATGTTGATCAAAAAAAGTTTTTAAAAATGGACAATGAGATGCTCATTAGCCGACTTTGAAAACCAATGTCATATTCCTGGGAATCTAGAAAGACACACAGAATGTTCAGGGCTACATGTAAACCAGGGAAAAATTGAAAGGGTCCTCATTTCCAACTCTGGTTGACTTGGAGGCTGCACAGATAGCAGATTTACAAACCACCGCCTTGAAAGTGTTTAAATTATGATCAACACACAGAAAAAAAAATCTCTGGGCAAAGGCTGGGAGATGTACTGGTTCCAGGCATATAATCAGTAGCACACTACTAAGCTCATGGAGCATCTTTCAGTAGCACACAACAAACAATGGAGACTTCACAGTTGGCCTAGGTAAGCCAATGAATCAAAATTACCGGCAATGACAACAAAACTTAAGGATCAGGAAGTATTCTGATTTCCACAATTGCCCCACTATATTAACGTATTTCATCCTGAACAAAAATTTGTGAGATACAAGAAGTTTGACCTATATACAGGGGGAAAAAGTCCCTAATAGAACCTGTTCCTGAAAAAAACAGATACTAAATTTGTTGACAAAGACTTTAAATCAACTATTATAAATATGTTCAAAAAACTAAAATGAGTGAAATATGACTGAACAACTAAAATACAAGGAGAATATCTTCACAAATCCAGAAGACACAGAAATTATGAAATAAAAAAATAGAAATCCAAGAAGTGAAAAATTGACTACAAAATTCACTAGAAACTTTCAACAAGCAGATATGAATTGACAAATTAATAAATAAATTTAAGAATAATTAACTGAGAGTACAAAGTTTGAGGGATATAAAGAAAAGGGAATGAGGAAAAATGATATCCATAAAGAACTGTGGGATACCATCTAGCACACTAAAATACACAAAATGGAATATTATTAGAAGAGTGGAGCAGAAAAGTTTGAGCATAGTCAGAAGCTCCCCAAATTTGATTTAAAAAAAGAGAAGACATAGCCAACCAAAAAAACAAAGATCTCTAATTAAGATAAACACAAACAGATGCACACTTAAAAGTAAGTCAAACTGTTAAAAGCAAAAGATTCTTAGGGCTGGCCTGATAACTCAGTGGACTAAAGCCCTGCTTAGGCAAAATGCAGCACTGGGGTTCAATCCTGGCATGCCATGCCAGCCCTGCCTACAGGGCATACTGAGAAGGCTATTGAGACTGGGTATGGTGGCACGTGCCTGTAATCCCAGCACTGAGGAGCCTAAAAGTGGAAGGATCAGTATGAGTTTAAGCAGAGAAGTGAAACACTGTACCAAATACATTTTAAAAAATGGTAGCTTGGCTTCTAGGAAAAGGGAACCCTTATTCGTTGTTGGTGAGAATTTAAACTCATACAACCAATATGGAATATATATGGGGGTTCAATCTAGCAATTTTTCTCCTAGTTATCTTCCTAAATAATGTAAATATATTTTAATACAGTGATATATGGCTTGTGTTATGGTATATGTCTAGATGTCCCTCCAAAGCCTCATAAAGTCACAGATGGGGCTTTTTCAGAAGTGGTTGGATCTAGAGTGTGTGATGTTAGTATTGATTCATGGTATAATGCTAGACTCAAGGGTACTAGGTTTAAGGGTGTGCATGCTACCTGCCCTAAGTAGTCTGGATAAGGTATAAAAAGGGATAGAGTTGCAGTTGTCCTTTGCTCACCCTTTGCCCACCAATAACTGTTTCTCCTCTGCAATGCCACACAGTGTTAGAGACAGTTTCTTTTAGACTAAAACCTCTACAAGCTGTGGTGTGAACAATCTTTTCCTCCTTTAGCTTTGGGTGTTGGGTATTTTTTTTTCTCAACAGCAATAAAGTAACTAAAACACAGGCATACCCACATTTATAGCTGCATGGCTCAAAACAGCTAAATCTTGGAAGTGATCTATATGTCCATAAACACAAAAATAAATGAAGAAAAAATATTTATATACAACGGAAACTCATGCCACAAACATGGATAAACTTATCTGTAGGAAAATGAATGAACCTTGAAATTATAACATTAAATCAACCAGACGAAACTTACAAGCTTAAGTATCACATGGTGTCGCTTATATGGGAAACCCAAAATATAAAGAGCAACATAAAATGATAATAGAAAAAAAAAAAAAAGAAATGGAACAAGGGAGAGGAAGGGCAAGAAAAAAATGCAGTCAGGAGGCAAGGGAAGAGAAGGCAATGTAAAAAGATGTGTTACTACATGTACTGAATCCACACAATGAATATAATCATTATGTAGTGAAGACATGGAATAAGTGGAAAAAAGTACCAACAGATCAATTTTCTATAACCCCTTTTTTTCCCTCACTTAAAAGTCTACTGTATAAAGAATAGTATCTGGGAGGCTGATCCACAAGGATCTCAAGTTCAAGCCCAACTTAAGACAACTTGGGGCAATCCAACTTCAAAATGAAAAAAAAAGGGGGGGGGCTGGGGATGTAGCTCAGTGTAACAGCCCTGGGCCCAATCTCCAGTACTCTAAAAAAACAAATAATTATTAAAACTGTGTTGAGTATAAAGCTCTAATTTCTTTTAGAAAGAATAGCATAAAAATGGGAAGGAAACAACTTCTGTATATTGGGACCGTTTTTGCATAATAATAAAATTGAGTTCATTCAAATCTAAAATTAGGTTGTTTTAAGAAGCTAAGTGTAATCTTCAAGTAAACAAAATGATTAAAAAAATAGTAAAAGGTATGTTAGAAGTAAAATTAAATATAGTGATGGAGGACTAATGATGTATTATCTATAAAAAATAAATGGAAAAAGGTAGATAAAAATTCCACTATATCAATAATTATACCAAATTAAATGAATTAAACACTCCAATAAGAAACCTGAAATAGTACAAAGGTGAAAAAATCCATGAATCAACTACTACATTTGTAAGAGACATATGTTAGGCTGTTAACATGGTAGACATATAGGTAGAAGGTAAAAGATTGGAAAAATACATCATATAAACAGTACTCTCACAATCTGAACAACTAGATTACTGTCAGACCAAATACACTTTAAGACAAAAATTGTTACTAAACACAAAGGATATTTTAGCACATTAAAAGGGTCAATCTATCAGGAAATCATTTATCTGTGTACCTAACAACTGGACTTCAAAATACATAAAGCAAAAACTGAAAGAACTAAAGGAGAAACACAGTAATTTAACATAATACTTCACAATTTCAGTATCTCAACATTCTACAAGGGAGAGATCGGGCAAAAGATCAAGAAAGATACACAAGACTTGAACAGCATTATATAAAAATAAGATCTCATAGATATCTATAGAATTCTTCATTTGATAAAAGACCACATATTCTTCTAAAATGCACATAAAACATTCTGAAGTGTGGACTACATTGGACCATAAATCAAGTCAATAAATCTCTCAAGTCCTGAAATCACACAGAGCATATTCTCTAAGCACAATAGAAAACAACTAGAAATCAGCACATTTACGGTCAGTATCATTAAAAATGACAGAGGAAAGTAGAGACAAAAAAAATTTTTACCAGAGAATTTACTTTTTTAATGGCCATTTGAAGAGCTGGGAAGATAGTTCGGAGGTCTAAATGCCTACCTGTCAAGTTCAAGGACTGGAGTTCGATCCTCGGTACTGCAAGCCGTACCAGCCCTGGAATCCTGGGGGCACCATACCAGCCACCAAAACTGGGTGTGGTGGTGCACCCCTGTAATCCCAGTGCTGGGGAGGCGAAGACAGGAGGATCATTACTAGTCTTAGCTGTGTAGCCAGACCCTGTTCCAAATAAATAGATAAAAGATATTTTTAAATATTTAAAAAATATATAGGATTACAAGTCCGATTTGACTCAGGTATTCTACTTCTGGTTATCTTCCCAGAAGAATTAACAGCATTATATTACAGAGATATGTGTGTACCCATATTTAAATTCCTTAAATATTAAAAATTTAAAAAAATAAAATGGCTTGTAGGAAATTAAAACAAGAACTTTGAAAACCTGATGCTATCTACCAAAGCTAAACCAATGCACTTTTTTGACCTAGACAGATACAGAGAGAGAGAGAGAGAGAGAGAGAGAGAGAGAGAGAGAGAGAGAGAGAGAGAGAGAGAGAGAGAGAGAGAGAGAGAGAGAGAGAGAGAGAGAGAGATATTATAAAATAACATAATAGAATATTCACGGTAAACTATTAAGGCACCAAACATGAAGTACTTAATACAGAAAATAATAGCCTATTTTTATAATAGAATTCTATACAGTAAAGAGAATAAATTATCTCACCTTATACAACACAGATAAATCTTTCAATGGTGATCTAAAAACATTAGACATCAAAGAATATAGAATCTATTATTTTTATAAAGATCAAAAACTAATACATGGTACAAGAAGACAGTAGTTTCCCTTGTTGAGGTTGAAGGACAACAGTGGATGGAAGGTTTGACATATTAGGGGTGCTTGCACTACAGTGGTATGCTTGTTCATGACCATACAACCAGAACTAGAGGAAGAAATAACTTTGTAACCTAAAGCACCAGTGTATCAACTTCTTCAATCAAAACTTTGCTACACTATTAATTCACTGATAAGAGATATCTGCCAAAATAATACCTGTAAATATATCATGTATGCACCTTGTACAATACCAAAACGTTATGAAAACAGTTTGCAATGTATTAATTTATCGAATCTGTATGGTTAAGGTGTCTTGAAACTGTCTGATTGACGTTTGTATTTCAATAAAATAAAAAAAAAACCTTGTTATTGAGTGGTGTTTATTTAGTGAACACAGAATGTATTCTAATATCCATGTATGTATTTCCCTAGGTATATTATATTTCAGAGAAATGTCTTTAAAACAAACTATTGGTTGGGGCCAGGGAGATGACTCAGTAGAATGCGCACTTCCCTGGCACATGCAAGGGCTTGAGTTCAATCCCTGGTTCCACCAAAAAAAAAAAAAAAAAAAAAAAACTGTTAAAATAGGAAAACTGAATTTGTCAGAATTAAAATCTCCTAAGAGCATTGTCTTAAATATTTTTAGTCACTTACTGAAAAATGTTAAGACAAATGGGGTAATGGACACGATATTTGAGAATTAACTTTGTCACATTTGTATACAACTTCCTTAACTGCAAACTAATTAAAAATACATAAGAATTCCAATTCCAATTCATTTTCAGAGAAGGGTATCTATATATTCAAAATGGGATAGATAGACATACAGCTACATTCTCTTAATTCAATGAACAGAAAGATTTGTTCAAATACTGTTTGTGGGCAAGATATCATGTCTGCATCTTGTACAGTGAATAACCACTAAGACAACAATATGCAAGGTATCAATTATTGAAACTATCCTACTAATCGGTTTTGAAACTATCTCATTGCTATTTGTTTCTCAATAAGATTATTTAAAAACTAATTCATCTTCAAAAAGGGAGTATAAATGAAGGGACATTTTGTAGTGAAAAAATATATGTATGTATATATAAAATAGGATCAAGATAGAGCTGTCTCAATTCAATGTGAAGAAAGGTTTGTACTAATATTGTTTAGACAAGATATCATGTCTGCATCTTTTACTCTGAATAACTACTATGAAGACAAAATGCAATGTATTAATTATTATAACTGCCATACTAACCTGTTTTGAAACTTTCATTGCTATTTCTCATTAAAATTAAAAACTTTAAAAAATATCATTTCATAAAACAAAAAAAAAATCATTTTCAAATGGCCAAACTAAGCACTCTATAATGAAACTGATCAAAGTTTAAAATTCTACCATCTGATTTTTTAATGTATTCTGTCAAATAACCTATCCCAATCATTCATCTAAAAATTCAAACATCTTGTGCTGAATTTTAAAAGAGCAAATACACATCAAAGTAGACAAGCTTTTCTTTCAAGAACAAAAGACATTAGCCTCAAAGTTCAAAGAGCTTTCATACTTGAAGAAGCAGAACCACCTTTGGTCATACAGGACTGCCTTACACAGATCCAGATCCTCTGATTCAGGCATCAGCTGAGCGTTTGTATGGAGAAAGGGATACCAAGGCTCATATATGAATTTCAAGCAGATCCAGTAAGTTCACTATGCTTTGCTAACATCCTAGGATTAAGGTCAGTTTCAATCTAAAAGCAGATATGTAACTCTGTGAACTAGTCACAAAAAAAGCTGAACATAACTCATTGGTTTTCTCAAATTTGTTATGAATGCAAAAGAAAAAGTACTTGTCTGTCATCTATTCTGTGGTAGTAGGGAATGAACACTGGGACTCCACATTAAGATATATCTTCAGTCCTTTAATGCTTTTTTCTTTGAGACAGTTTTGCTAAATCATTGAGTTACTCAGGCTGGACTCAAACTTGTAATCTTCCTGCCTCCAACTCTCAGAGTAAGCACTAGAACTATAGCCCATGTGCCACCATGCCCAGCAAATTTTCCCACTTCAAATGGATAAAAAATTATATTATACATTTCTAATTAGTTGTAGACTGCTAATAAGTTCACTTTGAGGACAGAAAAATAATTATATAATATTCTCAAGTACAAAATAAATAGAAGCATAGCATAAAAGTTTACATTTTGTCTTACCTGACACATTTTTGTCATATTCTACAGGGCTTTGAATATTACTCCTGTAAGAGCTGAAAGGCTTGCTACTCAAAAGGTTATCACACTGCAGGGTATGGCAAAATGTCTCAAGAAAGCGAAGAGCAAAGGATGCACTATTCACTGGAGGTAGCTGGATGGAATGTGTATCCCCATCAAAGAAGGCTTTAGGAAGAAAGAGATGGTGTCAATTGTCTTACAAAGAACTAAAAAATACAATGCACATAAAAACCTCCTTCGGTCTGGGAAATAAATGATAAAATTTCATCTGTAGTTTTTATAATTCATAGAGGAATAAAATTATAAAAGTTTTCACTCAAACAGTATCTTGCATTGTTTAAAAACTAATTTAAAAATATTCACAAAGTAAAACCAACAGAAACTCCACTGATCTCTAACCACACATATTTCTATTTCAATGAGTATATCTGTAAAAATGTGGTATCAAATCATGTGAGTATGGAAACTACCTGCTGTATCTATTTTCTTCATGAGTTCTTGAATCATATTTTTATTTATGACTTACAGATTAACCGATTTTCTATACAAATTTAAGCATAACCAAGATAGTGTCTATTTTGAGCTTAGCACAGAAAATAAAAGGAAAAATCTTTGCTTTTTACCTTAATTTATAGTATTGCTCTGGTATCATTTATCTATTTTAAAGGTAAACTTTCCAAACGAGGGTTGAAAGTCTATAAATACCTATTATACACATTCTATAAGTCAAATATTACAGCATAATTAGAATATAGATATTAGGAATAGCCTGTAACATTCTAGAATCTAAATTTAAAGTCACATGTGGAAAAGCAGCTGAATAGAGAGGATTATATTAGTATACCAGTTATCACTTCTCCTCCACGATTATCTGGCTTAAGAAATCCAAAAACAATCTTTGACTCAAAGGCAGAATCCACACAGGCTTGTACAGTTCGCCGGAGTACCACATTCACTGGACCTGGGCCATAATGATCAGGAAGCTGCTGGATTCTTCTTGGGTCCAGGTAAGGGCCAGTGTTCCCATATTTGTTTATATAGACACAGACTTGGGGGAAAATACAGATACAGATACAAGGATATCGATTAGAAGAAAATTTGTGAAAACACTATGCAATTACTATACTGAAAAAATCACTTCACTTAAAAGAAATCTAGATATTTAGTTAGCATGAATGTTCACTTCTGATATCTATGTAGATAAATACATGTGTGTAAAGGTACTAAAGATACAAAGAAAAAATAAAAATGTGTAATTTCAACACTGGGCAGGCTGAGGCATGAGGACCATATCAATTTTGAAACCAGCAAGGGCTACAAAGTGAGCTCAAGGCCAGCCTAAACTACATAGGGAGACCCTGCCTCCAAAACAAAAAGAATTTCCTTTAAAACCTGGTTACTTGGATGG